>JBBBDQ010000525.1:2792500-2885000 GCA_037127315.1 Ascarosepion bandense | reverse complement strand
TAGATAGATAGATAGATAGATAGATAGATAGATAGATAGATAGATAGATAGATAGATAGATATACAAATCTACCGGGTGCGATGTGGCAAATTGTCGCTAGTTGCCTTGTAAAATTTTGCAAAATAATATTAACAAAAGAACCATTCTATTTTCATTTAGAATTATCCACTTGACAATCAATACTAAACATAGTATGAAATACATAATTTTTTATAAAAAACTGCGGTGGCCTAATAATTATGGCCGATAGTGTAGATAGATAGATAGATAGATAGATAGATAGATAGATAGATAGATATAGCAAATCTACCGGGTGCGATGTGGCAAATTGTCGCTAGTTGCCTTGTAACATTTTGCAAAATAATAATAACAAAAGAACCATTCTATTTTCATTTAGAATTATCCCCTTGGCAATAAATACTAAAAATAGTATGAAATATATCATTTATTTTAAAAAACTGGGGTGTCCTAATAATTATGACCGGCAGTATACATAATCTCGTTAGATAGTTTCCTCAGTACTCTCCTCTGTCCCCTTGTATGAAGCGTGAGTGTCTAATTATCTAAACCCTCTTTCCATGTTATTTTCCCAAACAAACTTTAACTCTTTCTATTTCTCTACATAAATATTCCATTTTCCATAAAACTTCCTTGTTGCTTGCCTAATCGCATATTCGGATTATCCTTGACAGCCCGGCTGCAGCCGCTCTCTCACTGGCGTGATTTGGCTTCCGTGTGTCTCTTCTACAAATACTTTCACGGCTTCTGCTCCAATGATGTCCCTAGTGCCCCCTATTTATGAATTTACTCGAGCTACTAGATTAGCAACTAGGTCCCACCCTTTTACAGTGAAACCGATAAAATGTCACCGAATTTCTACTCTAACAGCTTCTTACCTCGAACTTTCCGACTGTGGAATTCCTTTCTGTTTATTTGCTTCCCCGACAGCTACACTCTCCAAGAATTTAAATGTTAGGTCAATAGTCATCTCCTATCTCACTGACTTGCATCCTTTCTCTCATGCTCTTTTCTCCGTCCACTCCACTCCCATCATACCAGTCTTCTCATCCTTCTATTACTCTCTTCCTGAAACTCCCTATAACCTGCCCCTCTTTCTCATCACTTTTCCCCTATGTAATTCCCTGCGCAACAGTGGTAGTAATACTGGCTTGCTTGGGGTGAAATGATTAAAACAAAATCCTTCTATAGAACAAGATTTCTCTTAACTTATGTCTCCTTCTTATCTCAAGGAGATTTTCCAGCATTTACTGCATCATAAGAAGACCGGTATTATATGCCAGTTCAGCAAAATTCAATGATACACGCAACATTTCTTCATTCATACAAAATTACTGCAATCACATGTCTTTCAAAAATATTAACCACAGACTACTGATTTATATATATATGTAATTTTTTTTATTTTATAAATTACATAGAGTTTCGCGTTTCTGGGGAAACATTTTTCTTTTAATTTCAAGCTATCGGAAATATTTCGAATGATATAAAAATCAGTTTTGATATAAAATACAGATTTCTTTGTTGATCAGTTTTGTTGGCGCTGTCATATTGAGCTTAATTAAATTGGAGGCGACGAAGAGTGTCTTCTTTAAAGGGATTTTAGACAGCTATTTAAGATTTGCGTCGTCAAATTTAAAAAATATACCCGTTCCAGCTTGCTGTCGGCTAAACTAGTCGTTCTGCATATTAATCAAAATAAAATATATATTTTAAAATTTTTTTGATTTTAACTTATTTGAACAAAATAAAGTGACGTTATATAAAATTTTAACATTTTGAAACACGATACTTATTTAGATTTAAATTTAGTGCCTTTCAACAACAAAGAGGGAGAAAAGTATATGAACAGATAATGAAAAGTATATGTCATATAATTACACTTCTATATCACTGTGAACATTGGACAATTTCCTCACAGACGAAAAGAATTGAAACAACGGAGATAGAGTTCAACCATTGAATTCTAACAATACCTTGGACAGAACATATAAATAACGATAATGCCTTATAAAAATATTAACTATAATGAAAGAATAAATACATACAAAAAGAGAAATATTTGAAAATTCAAGGATGCATAATGAAGAAAGGAGCTTAGAAACTTTAACACGCAGTGTATTGATGTGGCCCTGGGGAAAGAGGTCACAAGAAAGACTCGTACACGGTATTCAGTTGGAATCAATATTATATTACAAAAGAGAACAGTGTACAGAGGAAATTGAGTATAATAGTACTTAGCGCTGGAACGGCGTACTAACTAATTAGTATTAGCTGCTGCTGCTTACTACTACCCCCCCCCCGAGAGTAGATAACTCTCGGTATTTATGTAGCCCAGTAGAGTTCATATTTATCATCCTCATCATTTATCTATCACACCCAATGGTGCATAGGACAGAAACTTTTTGTTGCTGTAACAAACTGTTTTTTACGGGGCAGGGTTGTTAGCCTTGCACCCAACCACCAAACCACCAAACCTGGAGGACTGGTGGACCATTCTTGGTCCTTACGTTTACAGCACCTGGTATTCCCAAATGGTCACCCATTTAAGTACTGACCAGGCTCGATGTTGCTTAACTTCAGTGATCGGACGGGAACCGATATATTCAATACGATATAGCCGTAGACATAGAGTTCATATTCGTGTGTAGGTAATTCCCCACAACAGGTATACTGAATCCAAGAGAAGCAAGAGGAATCACCAAGAAATCTATTTAAGTCTGTGTGAATGAAGAGTAAAAAATATGAAGAAAGATTGTAAAGGCTGCAAATTCTTTTTTTCTGTGTGTCATGTCCCTTCTGGGCGTATGCGATCATGGCCATCCACATCACTCATCGCTCGTAACTTAAAAACCCTTCTCTTGTTATTCTACTAAAACTACGCTCCGCTATCCATCTATTTAAGTTTATCAAGTATGTCAAGCGCTGTTTTTAATTGTCTCGCTTTACCTTAATTCGTCCCCTGAGCATCAGATTCTCTAAACCCACCATTCTCACTACATGTCCGAGAAGCTTCAGCTGTCTTTTCTTGATAACCTCAAGAAAAGACAGCTGCAGTTTCTGGGACATGTAGTGCGAATGGTGGGTATCAGTTTTCTTTTTCTTATATATTCTCTTCAAAACCTCGTCGTTGCTCACGTTATGTCCATGATATCCTCAGTATCTTTCTGTAGAACCACATTTCGGTTGCTTCAAATTTTCCTTTCATCTTTGTTTAGCATTCATTAAAATACTGAATACTGAAAGACAGACATCATATAACAGTCCTGGAGTCTTCCTAATGAGTCCACCAAAATCTTCCTCTCTTTCATCATCATCGTCATTCTGTGGCCTTGGCCGAGATTCAAAATCTTGTCAGTAGCTGAATACTTGATGTTTTGCTAGAGCTACCAAGGGTGTTTTTATCGTGACAACATCACTAGTTGGGTTGCCTTACAACGACTTAAGAGAGGCCCATTCACCCTCATTGAGAGAAGGACATCCCGCGCCAGTTTCCCAACCTGGTATTTTTACAACCTCGCGGTAAAAAAAGATATTATGCATAAACTACTGCTCTTTCAGTACTCTGTTCATCTTCTGGAATAGATCGTTGGTCATACCAAAATGCCTTCGCACTTTTCGTTCTACGTCAGGACACCTCAAAGGTATTTAAATTTCTGTATCTGCTTGATTTTTAATCTTTCCTACTTGGATTTGGCATTTTGGGCTACTCTTTTTACTAATTAACATGCATTCAATTTATTTGTAGCTGATAGGTAGCTCTTTCTTTCCACTTTCTGTAACTACTTCTTGTAAAAAGTCTTGTAGTTTATTTCCATGTCTGCTATCAGCACTGTATCATTCTGAGTATCCTATATTGTTCAGATTGTGGCCACCGATGACATATCCTGGCAGGGCAACTAGCGCTTACAGAATTGTCTCGCTGAAAAGATCTGGTAAGAAGACACATCCTTGTCTTACACCCCTTTCTATGCTTGTATATAGGATGAACTCGTTTCCTTTCCGTATGCAGGCAGTTTGTTGCCAATACAGGTTACGTTTACTCTAATGTCTTTGTTTTGGTGTCCTTAACGAAACCGCCCAGTTTTTGGCCTATTTCTGGTCTGATTCTGCTGCACGCTCTATTGATCAGAATTTGGATGAGATACTTCTTCATGTGCCGTGTCTCTTCAAGACGTAGGCGATTATGGACTTTCACTTGGCTCTGTCTCTTGTCGCTTTCAATAATTTTTCTCTTGGTATATCTTCTAAACCCCGCTCCGCCAACCATTTCCTCAGACCTAACAAATACGTCTGGCGCTGCTTTCTCCTGTCTCTTTTTCCATTTATCCGACCAGTGAGTATTAAGTTCTCCAGACCCTCCTTCTCATCACGTGTTTCAGGAACCTCATTTGTCTCTTCCTAATATTTATTGTCAGTTTTTCCCGTTTGCATTTTTTCTAACACCTCATCGTTGCACACGCTCTCTGTCCATGGTATCCTCAGCATCCTTCTGTAAAATTACATTTCTACTAGCTGAAGTCTCTCTTTCATCTTTGATGAGATCGTTCAGCATTCACTTCCATAGAGAAGAACAGATATCACATAACAATCCTGCACTCTTTTCTTTATTTTTAATGACATTTACCTGTTTTTCAGTACTCTGGTTCGCTTCTAAAATGCGTCTTTAGCCATACCACTGTGTCTTTGGATCTTTATGTCGCACTTTCCATCCTCTGTCAGAACACTTCCCAGGCATTTGAATTTTTGCTTGATTTATTCTAGATTCTCCTACTTGCAGTTAGCATATTGGTCTCCTCTTTTAACTGATGACCATGCATTCAGTTTTATTGACGACCTTTCTTTTCACTTTCTTTTGCTAACTTCTGCAGAAGGTCCTGCATTTTCCTTTCCTTGTCTGCTACCAGCACCGCGTCACCCACGTATCTGATATTGTTGAGATTGTGCCCGTCAATGTCGAATCCTGACAAGGCTATGAGATTAATAAAGAGAAAATCTGTGAAGTGCCATGGTCGAACCTGTCCTGACAAAAATTTGGTGCACAAAAAATCTGGTCATCTTAATGGAGAGTAGTTATCATATTAAAAAATCAGCAACAGAACAAAAATATTAACACCAATGCCAATATACAATTGTGGAGTCTAGGGTAAACAGCTCTTAAGACTTTCCCTGTCCCGACTCACACATGTTTGTATTTTTAGTTTAATGAGAGCCATTTAAGCGGAGTTGTAATTTTTGTCCCCGAAAGTGTAGGTGATCATTTCATCGTAATGCATGCTGGATCTGTTCATTCGCAAAACGAATATTTCTAAACACGTAGATTAGTTTCCACAGGACCATGTAATTGAAATACTTGTAGAGAGCGTCGCATTTTAATGGCAAATTTGACTGATTGTACAACATCCACGGTTCACGTGTGCTTCCCATGTGTCAACCCAGACCGCTGAAAAAAGTTTTACTTGCAGTAGAATTCCGGACCTGCGGGCTTCTAGACCGACTTGACTATTAAGTACAAAGTATTTAGATTTCGGTATTAAATTACCCAGAGATAGTGATATGCCACGAAACAAAATCGACCAACCAACATCCAGACTCCAATTAGCAATGTTATTATGAAACAAATATTTTTTTAAATCAACCAATCAGCAACCTATTATAGGCAAACTTCATTTCCATAATCATAATTAATCGACTATTTAAGGTAGTTTTCAAATAAAACGTCGAACAATTCTCACATATATGCGTTTGTTTTTGTTGTTCATATAACCTCTAAAATATGTATGTCTTTGAGAAAATATCTTTGTTTTTATTAACTGTTTTTGTTTTGTTGATATTACATGTAGTTACGTTTCTTTATAACTTTTTGAAAGCAGTTGCACACAATTCTCTTTCTTTGTGTATCCGTGTGTGTGTGTGTGTGTGTGTGTGTGTGTGTGTGTGTGTGTGTGTGTGTGTGCCTTTATTTTTTATGAAAATCTAGCATTATTCTCTATCGCTTCTGTACGTATGCGTTTTGGAGAAATTAATTTCTTCCTCGAGACAACTCAAAAAATCGCATAGATACTTGGATATTCGATCTCTTTAAAGCCGTTCTGAGGAGATTCCTTCGGCAACAGACAGAATTCTTTGCTTGTTTGATAAAAAGAATTTTAAAAGTCGAAAATTCCTTCAGATTAAATTTGGTAAAAAATTAAAAATAAATAAAACGCAACGTAAGACAATCATAAAAAAAAACATTTCCACTAAATGATTACATCTAACGTCACTGTTGGCGGAGGGGGTAAAGCAATAAGAAGGGGGGGGGTAAAGCAAAAAGAAGAAATTCGTTGAGTAATGTCTTATATTGTTTCGTTTTTTGTTTTGTTTTTTTTTTGGGCCAGTTTTACTTTGCAGTTTAGTTTTATTTACATATTCATTCATTTTGATTTCTGTGCTTACCCAGGCTTTTCTTCCATTTCGTTTTATTTTAGTTTTTTATTGTTCAATATGAAGGACTTATAAAATATATATTTGCCTTCAATATGAAGGCAAATATAAACACGGAAAGGATAGTTTTTCCTTGTTATTATTTGTTTTTTTTTTTATCGAAGATGTTTTAAAAATGTTTGGTTCTTATTCTTCTGCTTTCAGACTGTTGTTCGCTTCATGGTTGGCGGCATTTGAAACGTGCGAAAAAATTCCTTTACATTAAATGTTGTCAGAAATCAGAACAATTACAAATACTTTCTCACACACAAGGACAAAGCAAACATTTACGGAATGGTTTTCTAAAAAACGCGCAAAATGTACGCGCAAATACTATTGGGAGAGGTATTAATTCGTCTCTTCCCTCTAATTATGGGTTAAATAACAGGACAGATTGGGTTCTATAGCCTTGGCTGGCAACCAGTCTATCGTAGAAAGTAAGGGGTAATCTTCTGCCCAGTCAGTCATGTCTCTTTCGAGACATGATCCGCCCAGCGTGTATCACGTTTGGGACTTATCTAACAGACTGATTCTAAAAAAAGGATCTAACATGGTTGTCTGTTAAATAGACTAATATTTAAGTTTTTTTTAATAATTATATTAGTCTTGTACAAGTCTCAAGAGCCACCCAAGATAGTTTGATGCACACTCTAGGGTTAATCGATTGTAGTGATCAGTGAATCATCCCCTTGATAGTCGGTTCCATAAAGCACTTTTTATGGAAAGAAGCTGTTTGAGTAGACCTTACATCAGAAATAGAAGGGAATGACGTAGTTTGCTACAATACACCCGATATGACGGGTCTTATTCGTGAAGGTAACAACTGGTGGAACTAAGAAATGTGCTGCTACTGAGCACTTTCTAAAGAAATAGCGATGTAACAGAGAGAAACTTTCGATCTCTCGTCTGTGGAGAAAGGGATTGTAGGGTGAAAGATATTTCATCACCCACAAGGACATGGTGACGCATGTAGACACTATCGAAACTGGAAAATTAAAACTAGGTAACTCCTATACATATGCGATGAATACTTCATTCTTGGACTGATCTGGTTCAGGAAACCAGCCATTTTTCAAGCATTTTAAGCGATGGAACGTATGTATGTTTCTCTTGAGATTGGATTGGATTTCAGTCCAGATTATCGTTCAATGTAATAAACCTCCCTGAGAAAGCACCCGTTCATTGGTGAATGTGAAGTATACGGTTCGGTTCTCCAACGACGACGATCGTCTTGATGAAAAAACGACGAAAACAAACACGTATATATATAAATATGAACATATTTTTATTCTTCGCCTGTGACGGTTGTGTAGAGGAGGATGCAACCAGAGAGGATCACGCACATACGAGGGAGTTGTCGGGTGTCGTTAAGCAGCGAGAGTTGTCTTCTCTTCTTTTCTCTTCTCTCCTCTCTGCGTTCTCCTTGCGTTCTCTCGGTGTTCTAATGACGGAAGAACAACCGGAACTTATACAACCTGAAATGTTCATGCATTTCTGCCTTCTCATGTTTTCGCTTAATTGTGTCATCTATAGCTAGGAACATCTATCAATCATCTTTGTTAGCTATTGCCTTTCAAGCTGGCTGCTTTTGATGTCAATCACACTTTTATTGGTCACTGTTTATATTTTCTGACTTTGATGTTGATCATACTTTTGTCGTTTACTGCTTTTTGATGTCAATTATATTTCTATCGGGTTAGATGAATATATTATAAATGTCTAGATGTGGTCGTTGATGATAGAACATCACTAGATTGGTTTTAGATGCATTGAATGGGACCGGCCAGTTTTCTTTCACTGTTAAAGCTAGCTCAAAGAAGAGATCAAGTGCCAAGTTCTGATCATTTAGAGTTTTTGAAATGAAACCTGGATACCTTTGTATCATCAGCATAGATTTTCACAAATTATTGGAAGATACTCATAGGTAGATCTTTTTTCATTTCTTTCTTCGTCGTGAATATTTTACCCTTCCTTCAAACATCCATGCGACACCAAAATATACGGTTTCTTCATAGCATGTACATCATTTTAACAGTGTTATCATTTCACAAGCAGTTTCAAAACTCTTCCCACAAAATTTGATATTAGTACACTACACTAGATTCTTTTCACTCATTTTCCGCCAACAGTACAACATGAACACATGCAAATTACTCTATTACTCGGTAACGAATGACTCTCCAGAAATCAAGTAGATTTAATGTTTGCCTGACCAGAGACATTCCAGATTTAAACTGATATTCGTCATACAAGAACACAAGAAATGTATTTTTTGTACGTTTTTTTTAACCTGTTTTTTTAAGTTTTTTTTCCAAATGTTCCAGGCAGTTTATATGGATAAGAGAGGAAGATAACGGTTAACTCTAGATTTGAACAGGTTAAGAGTGTAATAGCCAGGGAAACATCTTTTTCGAAGTCGGAATACGACGTCCGAACACTTTCCATGGTAGTAGAGATACATCTAGTCGCCACATCCACTCTGTGAGAGAAGGATTCGGGGGTTAAAATTTATACAAAAGAATTCTGATACGGTTTTGAAGTCTATAACGATAGGAAAGTGACGACTGGGCAGCTCCCGTAAAATATAACAACAGTACTTTTTTTCGTCTTGATGTGTCCCTTGAAAAGATAGAGGATTTCATGAAGAGACATACTGAAGCGGTACAGTGAGCAGACATTTGTTTAACTATGCATCGCATATAAAAGTTCCAGTTGAGGTCAGGAGGTGAATTCAAGGCCCAATCGTCTCTCAAAACCCGGTATCTTCCTGAGAATACTTCCGTTCATTATAACTGGTGGGTAGATTCTTGCACTAGTAATGCCATGTAGCAGTGAATTTATTATGAAAATAGCAGACTTTTCAAAGTTATTTACGAAGTCAAAAATTGAGTATATTAATCTTTTGGAGATTGTCGCCAACAGGGAAGAAAGTAAACAGAAGAAAGTTCCATAAGCGGGAAGTGCGTGAACAACTGTTCTAGTGTCGGTTACATTTAACTAGTTCAATGGTAAAAGGGTTGGGTCATTTAATGCCGAAATTTTATTTTCTTGTAATATTTTATTTTAAAATCTATTCGGTAATTTTTTCTATTAAAAAATTTTTTTTTCGATGTTTCGAATCTAGTTTTGGGGGATCATACCAATCCAGGTCAGGGTGGAATTTGGAAAAAACACCAATTAATAGGTAGTTACACGTTCCCCACCCTCTACACCCGAATAAAGACTGGTAAGTGAGAAATGAGCAGCTGGTATCGCAGCAATATTCGTTTGGTTTTGATCTCGCTCTTATGGAGATATACCACATTAGGAGGAGCAAAATATTTTCTGGAGCAGTCGACCATTTTTGCAGCGTTTTTAGCAATGCATCATACGAGTTCCTTTCGAGATATAGTATGACCTCTAGTCCTAATAAAGGGTCAATCAAGAAGCCACATTGGAAGTAAAATCGTACATTTTACCTACAAAGATATCATCTACTCTGTAGTGGTGAAAACCATAATAATTTAGTAGTAGTGCCTTTAAATTTATGTAGTCAGCGCACGAGGGAAAAATGGCTCGTCAGAGATATTACCATGAAAATATTTGTAGAAAAGACAACGTGTAAGCCATGTCACGGAAGTTAAAAAGTGACTGAAGTCGAGACGCCAAATCATGATCCTTTGTTCTATCCATGGTATTCTTAGAAAACCACTGTGGATCTACTTCTGTGTAGCTGCATGTAGCTTCTTAATGTATGAAAGATTGCTCAGCTATAAACGATTTCATGAACGAATTCGAAGTGTGGATCACGGAAATCATTTATGAACTGGACGCTCGTGGCCAGCGAAACTGGTGTTGTCTCTGGGTTTCTACGCTACTGCATAAAACAGTATCAATGAAAAAGGTCACTTCTTTTTCTCAATTGTTTTTCTAGGAGACAATAATGGCGGTTTGGATTCTAAAAGGCAGTACGAGGAATGACGTCACAAGAACGCATGGCGTTTATTGGCGCAACGTCACTCCACGGGTTGTTTTAGGGTTTCAGGCTACTGCATAAAACAGTATAAACGAAAAAAAGGTTACTTCTTTTTCTCATTCATTTTACTAGGAGAAAATAATGGCGGCTTGGATTTTAAAAGACCGTAGGAGGAATGACGTCACAAGAACGCATGGCGCTTATTGGCTCAGCGTCACTCCGCGGGTTGTCTTAGCCGGTCTCTAATTTGGATGTAGGAGGAGTATGAACATTTGAGAATTCCAACAGTTCTCTGTTGAATTCGCGCAGCTTTGGAATATTCATAACCCAGACAAAATGAATCTATCACTGTCGATATACCCCGAACAATTACTGACCATTCTGGCCCTGATCTTCGCATTCTGTAATACTGGACGTACACAGACGCCCGACTAAATACTCATGAGTTACCAGTTATGAAACGTGGGGATACAGACGTACCTGGTCTTTTTCTCGTCCAGTGTGTTCAACATAGTCCGGATATGCGTTGTGGAGCGGTGCATATCGGCTCGGAACGAGATACCTGTGAGACTAGTTCGAATTCAAGTTGAATTAGTTGCATTTACTTACGTGCAAATACCCTTGGAAAATACATTAATCTATCACTTCTCCCTCCAGCTATGGGTTAAATAGCAAGAAAGATTGGATTGCCTTGGTTGGCAACCCGTCTACGATAGAAAGTAATGGAAACCTACTGAGGGAAAATCTTTTGCCCAGTTAATTACGTCTCTTTCAAGATATAATCGCCCAAGCGTGTATTGCTTATAGCACTTAACTGTGCTCAACAAGCCAATTATGTGTACGTATTCTTTTGGCTGTTCTGGTCCGTCATTCACTGCTGCAAGTGTTTAACGGTGATCATCTATATATGATCTCCACTGGTCACCCCATGCCAGTTTGATATTGATGAATGTAAAAGTTTCCATTTTGGTCTGTATTTTCTCAAAGGGTCCATTGTCCAAAACTTGAACCACATGTTCCCAACTGAGGATACCACGGACCGACTATATGAGCAATAAAACTATTTTTACAACTTTAATTTTAATATTTTAATATTTCCAGATATTCCTCTGGAAGTTTTCACGATTTACTTTTAATTTTAACTCACCTAAAGTCACCATTTTACATTCTCATGTAACTAAGCTTCGAACCAGGGCCAACTCCCTGTTGCACAGCATTTACTGCAGCACAGGTTGGGTAATCTTGCGCACTTTATTTCTAATGAAAGTTTGCTATCACTTAAAAATTAGTTTCCTGACACTATTTCAGTATGCTTTCAGATTTCAGCGTCTCACTTCTCATCTTCTGTTCTGTTAGAACACTTCCTAGGTATTTAAAATTCTGTACTTGCTTGATAACATTCGAAGTCTTTTACTTGAAGACGAGCGCTGACCACAGATGCTAATGAAATATATGCTTTAACTTAAATATGTTTAGTCCTGAAGTTAACACTTGATATGACAACCTTTAACAATCGAATGTAGACTAAATAATTAACAACTTTTCGCTTTTCAGTTTTATTACAGTTGTGGGATCACCCCTTTTTGTATGTAATAATGGACTCGACTGAGTGTACATATAATCCTGCCATATAAAGAGCAGTAGTTAGAAATCTGAAATCTCAGTTGTAGTTGCGGTTGACAGTGGAGAGTAATCGTAGAGATCCGACAGATACCGAAGTTACCCAGAGACCAGACTAGCTATGAGCTCCACTCAGCTAGAATAAGTTACCCGGACATACTATTTCAATTCAAGCTTTGTATATATTTATATCTACTAATAGTTTTCCTGAATTGACTAACCCGCTTTCCAGTTTATATATTACGTTCAATATAACCTGTTTTCTGATCTCCATACCTGTTTTTGTTGTTCATTATTTTGGCGGTACCTCCGGAATTCACAGCAAAAACTGAACCATGCAGATAAAAATGACATCAAATATAAAAGTGTTTATTTTATTAAGCTCTTTTTATTATTCAATAGTTTTGACATATGAATGTTTAAGTACAATCTTCCATTTATTGCCGTTGTGTTCTACTAATTCACGACGATAATATACTCAATATTTGTCTTCGTAAATAATTCTGAAAAGCCTGCCATTTTCTTAATAAATTTACTGCTACGTAGCATTGTGGGGGGGGATAGAGAATTAAAAATTAAAAGTAACTCTCTTCTCTTCTTCACTTTTACAAAAATTTACAATTACGTGTGAAATCCTAATTTTGAAAATAGGAAAAAGGATTGACCCCGTACTGAAAGAAAAAGACCAAACTGGATTTCGCGATCAGATGTTAAATTCCTTTTCTAACCAATGAAAGGCAGTGATTTGCAAAACTGAGAAAAGTTAGCAATCTCGTGTGAAAAACTAAATGGCTATAAAAACAGAAAGAAAGTTGAAGCAGCCAGTCAAATGGGAGAAGAAATTAGAGACGAGATCGCAAGATGTAACTAAAGAAAAAATAATTTGTCGACCCGGACATGTAAAGTTATCGTTCTTCACTCGAGCTAATTTCCTTTACCTCTTCTTCTCCATTTTCAGCATTCTCGCAGCCAGCAAAGAAGAAGACGACGACATCAACAACAAGATACTTCAACGGACTCCAAAAGAACTAACGTCCGATAAGTACAATTTCATTTATTGCTTCAAATTCCTTTTCACTTTCTCATCGGCTATAAAAAAGGAAAGGAACACAGACTTTATTAAACACATTCTGCTACTTACGACTATAAAGCCTGGACATACTTAACTAGATGCGTAAATGTTCTCTTTGAACATTTATCTCCTACAGATTCATGTTATTCTGTTCTTTTAATGAAATTCTACATTAACATACGAACGATAAACTTTTATTCTTCCTCGTTTCAACCTTCTAATAATTCTGATGATGATACCCAATAATCTTGAGTTGTGGCGAGTGTCGGCTATGTTAGGGAATTTGCTTTATACCAGACATGGCTAAGGGAGACGTCGAGCCTTGAGAGACTATTGGGCCATAAAATCACCCCTTCTTCGGATGAAACGCTTACATACGACCCAACATTAATAGAAAACAAAAGATGGTCTGCTCCCTGTACCGCTTTAGTAATTACCTAATCCCTCATTAAGTACTTAACCCCTCATTAAGTACCTGACCACTTATGCTAACCTCTACCTTTACAAGGAACCATTCATTCACTGGACTTTTTTTATTTACAATGATATAATGTAATAAATTATTCAGTCAGTTAAGTGCCATACGTAACACATGCTTGGGCGATCATGTCTCGAAAGAGACATGACTGACTTGGCAGAAAATTATCCCGCAGCAGGTTGCCAGCCTAGCTATTGAGCCAAATCTGTCCTGTTATTTCACCCATAACTTAGAGGAAGAGACGGGTTAATACCTTTCCCAAAGGTATTTGTGCGTTAGTGAATGCAAGGAATTCAACTGGAATTCGAACTCGGCTCCCCGATTTCTCGTTCCGAGCAGAGATCCACTGCACCACAATGCACATCCAAATAAACTAATATTTAGTATAAAATAACTCAGATTTCACTTCTTAAAATAAGATTTATGTAATTAATATTCAACGCCTAATTATAGAAAAAAGTAGAAAATTATATATCATAAATTTTGTTTCCGCATTCACATCATTTGTATAGTATTTTCTTTTCTTTTGATTTTTGTAAAATGCCATATAAATGGTTTCCTTTAACTCTGACACTTAACTTCCGCTTACTTTCCCCATAGCTGCAATCTCCAAAAATGAAATGCAACGTCAGTTGAAATCTTCTATCTTCTTGAAGCCCATTCATCTTTTAACCTTTCTTCAATAGCTATCTCTACCTAAACTTTCTCTCATTGTAACACCCCTGCGATTAGTGGCGGTCCCGCCTTACTAGGGGTGGAATGATTAAAAACAAAAGAAGTGTCTAAACCAAGAAATTAAGATATCCTTCGAAACGGTAAGGTTTATGAGGAAACCATCAGCAACATTCATTTAACAACCAGTCAGTACTACTGATGGGTGAAAACTTTCTATAAAAGCAATTTTCCGGGAAAAAGGTTTCTCGAGTTCAATAAATGTTAGCACGCTTTCCATATTTTCTAACCTGTTTGAATTAATTGGAAATTGTTTTTTATAATCGTGTGGCCCCAAGCAAGACATTTTACTGTCACTGTTGTGTATGGGGTTACATTTTTTTTATAATCATATCGCCCCAAGCAAGACATTTTACTGTCACTGTTGTGTATGGGGTTACATTTTTTTTATAATCATATCGCCCCAAGCAAGACATTTTACTGTCACTGTTGTGTATGGGGTTACATTTTTTTTATAATCATATCGCCCCAAGCAAGACATTTTACTGTCACTGTTGTGTATGGGGTTACATTTTTTTTATAATCATATCGCCCCAAGCAAGACATTTTACTGTCACTGTTGTGTATGGGGTTACATTTTTTTTATAATCATATCGCCCCAAGCAAGACATTTTACTGTCACTGTTGTGTATGGGGTTACATTTTTTTTATAATCATATCGCCCCAAGCAAGACATTTTACTGTCACTGTTGTGTATGGGGTTACATTTTTTTTATAATCATATCGCCCCAAGCAAGACATTTTACTGTCACTGTTGTGTATGGGGTTACATTTTTTTTATAATCATATCGCCCCAAGCAAGACATTTTACTGTCACTGTTGTGTATGGGGTTACATTTTTTTTATAATCATATCGCCCCAAGCAAGACATTTTACTGTCACTGTTGTGTATGGGGTTACATTTTTTTTATAATCATATCGCCCCAAGCAAGACATTTTACTGTCACTGTTGTGTATGGGGTTACATTTTTTTTATAATCATATCGCCCCAAGCAAGGCATTTTACTGCCACTGTTTTGCAGGGGGTTACATAGGAGGAAAGTTATGAGAAAGGTTATAGGGGGTGTCAGGAAGTGCATAAGAGAAGGATAAAAATACTGATGAGAGTGTAGTGGACGGAGAAAGGAGCATGAGGGAGAGAAAAAGGATGCAGTTTAGTGAAATAGGAGATGACTATTGACTTTACATTTAAATGAAAGAAACACAGTAGTTAACCATAGGAGGAATGTTATGAGAAAGAGTGACAGGTTACAAGGGGGTGTCAGGAAGATGGTATGAATACTGATGAACAGAGAGTTCAATATATGGTAAGTCAAGACGAAATAGGAGCAGAAGTCGAATCGTCTGTCGGGGGTGATGGGATGTTCAATTATAACTCTTTCAGCTGAGCTAAATTATTCCCTAGAATTTTGCTTTTAATATTTTTTTCTCTTTGGATTTGGACATTGGTGGTTAAATATTTTCCTCTTCCTATCACTTTTTCTTCTCACATTTGGAGTTGGTATACTTTCAGGAAAAAAAATTAGCGATTTTTAAAGTCGATGTTACTTCCATCGGTACTTCATTATTAATAAGGTGTTGAATCTAGAAAGTGTTGTATAACACTTCCATCGGCACTTCTTCATCATTTTCAACGGTTTCTATATATCGGGATCTCATCTTCGTCGCCACTGTTATATCGCGGGAACGATATAAATAACACGGTAAATTCCAAGTGGAAGGATTTACACAACACGTAAGGGGTAAAAAAATAACAGAGTTTATTGTACGGAAAAGTTTTAAATTGATTGGCTTATAAATCTTCTAAATTACTTAAAAATGGAAATAATACTGGCATCTTATTTTAAGAGATATATTTACCAAAATTACACAAAAGTAATATAAAATAACAGACAATAAAACTATTCAATAAAATAGCTGTTGGCTTCCACCACGGCCTCCCGACAACTTCGGAATTTTCTACACCCTTTGTGCACTATCTACTTGTTTAAGTTTGTGAATGCTAACATAACCCATACTTTCAGTTCATCTTTGTCGCGCAACTGCAACCGGTACATAATAATACAGGGGGTTGTAGTCTGTGGAGTTAAGTGGCAAGATTTAAAGTATGATCTTATCTTAGGAATTATCTAGCAGCGATTAATGGCTTTCTCCTGCTTGTGTGCCATGGCGCAGTCCTATTGCCAGTCATAGAGTCTTCCAGCCGCCACCCTTCTGAACCAAGTTAAAACTACTTTCTCAAAACCTTTGATGTAGGCCTCCGTATTGAGTTTGTGACTCCATGGAAAGATGAATGGAGGCATAACGTCGCCATTACCAATGATCACTCCAAACACCTTCTTCTTCACCGTTAGACTCATCCAACTCATTCCAAATCCTCTGCACTGTGCTCAGATTGAAACCCAAACACTCTGAAATGTTCATCTGGCGTGAATACCAAACAGAACAGCATGTCCTTTCCAAATTTCTGGCGAAATAAATTGTTTCCTGGTGCCTATTTTCTCAGCGAGGGTGCCCAACTTACACTATTATAATATGCAGTCGATAAAATTCAAAACAAACAACGCACATGTGCAAAATTAAAATATAAAATTGCTACAATTTTCCCATCGCATTTTTGCTTTTATTTATATCTGTGTTTGTGTGTGCGTGTATGCATATATATATATACTTGTATGCTGATGCTTATAAGCTTAAATGTGTGTGTGTTTTCATATAATTAGAGGAAGCACTAACTTTCAGGTTTTTATTAAACATTTTTATAGAAATCTTGTTAAATCTTCAAATACAAGTAAAACAACAACAACAAAAAAGTAACAAAAATAATAATAAAAATCATCTTGATTGATAAATATAAAAAAAAGCAATTTAGTTCCAAATATATATATATATATATGTGATTAAAAATCAGGAGAAGATCGCATATAAATATAAATGTCAATTAAGCTGTTAAGACCGGGTGCCAACAATCTGTTTCAACCGTGAACGCAATCTTCGGGCCATGTGCTCTGGGTATTGGCTCAACTGCTTATATATACTTCTTCCAGTTGTTCCGCTCGGCATAAATAGAAATACGGAATATATTACAATAGTCTTCGACGGAATCAAGAAATGTTGTAACGGGATAGGCAATGCAGCTTCCTGTCATCAAAGAAAGTGTCAATTTGTGTGTTACTTAAAAAGTAACGTGAAATTTAAGCCAATTGAACACATTTTACAAATAAATAAAACATGTTTGTAATGCTCTTTATAGGCACAAATTGTCCGCTAGGACACAGAAACTTTCACAGTCTGACAAGGTTCAGTTACCATTTTAAAGACGCCATTTTTCCTAATCAGTTCTTCTTGAAAACCTTTATCTACTTGAAAGTTATTTTCGTATTTGAATAGGCATACGAAAATAATGCTAGCATATATTGACTTTCGAACAGATCTTGGATTTCGAGACGATTCGACCGAAAAGATGTGCATGCTTTAAAACGATAACTAAATTGTGCTGAGCTGCCACTGCACAGAATATTTGAAATTTGAGAATATTGATCCTAGAGTAATTTTTAGAGCGCAGAAGATATTCATTTTTCTGAAAAACGTTCATGCTAATGTCTCCCGTCACGGTTAGAAAGAATACTTGCGAAGAATTTGCGTTGATTGAATTTATAAATTCAACAAAATGAAACCGAGGCGTCATATGACAGAAACATATTGTAGAACTAGATGCAGAAATTCTCTGAAAGTCTCCTCTTAAATTAACGATTCAAGAGATGTCGGACGATGAATTGACCGAACTTTAGCAATTAAAAGAAGTAAAACGTTGACACTCATCGAAACAATCTCTGGTGTAATTATTCTTCTCAGTAAGAAAAATAAATAGTAGTTTTATTTATTGTTTTTAAAGGTGGGTTTTTATTTTGCATGTTTTAATGAGAATTTGTGTGAAAATCTCAGAAGCTCTTTCTTAGAGACAAGCCTCTTTTTGACGAGAGAACATTTTCGTCTTTACCACTTGAGCCAGACTGCATGTCCAGTTATTTCCATTATTAGTCAATTGAAACATTTTCTTAATTGCTCGTATTATTACCTTCCCTATTTTTTTTATTTTCCTTGATTGATTCCCAGTGACGGAAATAAGCTCGTTCAGGCTATTTGATGAAAATGTCTCGTTTTAGAAACTTTCCAATGACAAGGCTAATTACACTCATTCTCATTTTTTATAGCGTTTAAAGTGGCCGATTCCTTCATTCTCTTCAACTCTAATGAAAACATTTTTAAGCAATGATTTTATACGAGGTTGTTAACGAGAAGATGCACTTATTTTATCGCTAAATGCTTTGTCTTTATTACTATTATTAGTGGGAGCATTATCATTTATTTTTACGTTTCTTCTTATCAGAATCTCTTACTCATTCTTTCTCCACATTCTCCTTCTTCTTCTTCTATTATTATTATTATTATTATTATTATTATTATTATTATTATTATTAATACTAATATTTATGAATTCAATGGTTTTTCAAAACAGCAACATCACGAGGCCTTCACTAGACATGACAAAATATCGACTTACTATGCCAAAATTCGCCTTAGAATTTTTTGGGGTGTTTTGAATTTTTGATGAATTTTTTTTTCTTTCTTTATTAAATATTAAATTCGTTCAACGTTTCTTTACAAGTCATTCAAAGGCTGTTCCATGCATCCTGAGAACGATTGGCACAACTGTTACCGTTATGTTATAAAAAAAAACTGATTACCTTTTCATTTCTACTTTTTAAAACGTACTGTCTCCTCTGTCAGCGACATCCACAATTTACTATATTCTTTTCGTCTTGTATCTAACAATTAACTCCGTTTTTCCGATCTTGATTGGGTGATTACGCAAAACACCAGAGAATTCCATGGTTTTTTATTTGAGAAAAAATTTGGTTTGTTTAAATACAGTGGATTTGTGTTATTATTATTATTATTATTATTATTATTATTATTATTATTATTTGATATCCTCTTTGACTCTTAGATGTTTTGGCTAGGTGACAATGGCTATTGTGCGTTGTGGTGCAGTGGATATCGACTCGGAATGACAAATCGGGGAGCCAATTTCGAATTCCAGTTGAATTCCTTGCATTCACTTATACGCAAATACCCTTGCGAAAGGTATTAATCCGTCTCTTCCCTCCAGTTGTTGGTTAAATAACAGGACAAATTGGGTTCTATGGCCTTGGCTGGCAACTAGTCTACCACAGAAAGCAATGACAACCTACTGCGGGATAATTTTCTGCCCAGTCAGTCATGTACCTTTCGAGACATGATCGCCCAAAGCGTGTATCATGTATGACACTTAACTGACCAATAATGGTTATACCCTAGCTACTACGCGCATCTTAAGCAGAAAATACGTTATTTTGCATATTAGCTGTTACAGTCAGCGTTGTTACCTGCACACTTCAATTATTATTATTATGTCATTTTTCAGCATATTTCGATTTCTGCTTTGGTCTCACTACCAACCAAGTCTGCGGGGAGACCTAAGGCAGGTAGTGGCGTGTTGTTATGGCCCCATTTCATGTTTTTCTATCTTCTCTATCATCCCTAGCATTACATAGATAAAGTTTTCCTTAGTGTGTGGGCTGTACTTAATAAGACAATTTTTTGTATATCTCTTAAGCTGGGGTTTCCAGGGATTCTTTCAATGTGTTGTTTTGTTCCATTTTTTATCATTCCAAGTGCACCTACTATCACTGGCACAACTCTTGTTTTCAATTTCCACATTTTTTCTATTTCAATTTCCAGGTCTTTATATTTTGACAGTTTTTCAAATTCCTTGATTGCTATGTTACAATCCGCTGGACAAGCCATATCAATTAATAGACAAGTTTTCTCCTTCTGGTTTTTAACAATAATGTCTGGCCTGTTTGCTTCAATTTTTCTGTCTGTGTAGATGGTGTAATCCCATAGAATGGTTACATCTTCTATTTCTGTAACCGGTGCTGGGTGATGTTCATACCAGTGTTTGTTTACAGCTTTTCCATAATGTTTGCACATTGCCCAATGTAAATATTGCCCAACTCTATCGTGGCGATTTTTATATTCATTTGGAGCAAGCACAGAACAGCCTGAGATTAGGTGGTCTATTGTTTCTTGGTGTTTATCACAAAACCTGCATTTTGGATCCATATTATTATGCATAATATTTGCCTGAAAGTTTCTAGTGAAAAGACTTTGGTCTTGTGCTGCAAAAATAAAGCCTTCAGTTTCAGACTTTAATCCAGATGCACGTAACCATCGATGAGTATTAACTTTGTCAACATTAGATTTATTGGCACGTTCTGGATATTGGCCATGCAGAGGTTTGTCTTGCCAGCGCTGTTTCATCTGTTCAAGAGCTTTATCTTTGGCTTTCATTTTCATATTTTTTGCCGCAATAGTTGGTTCTTGGCTTCTGTTTTGCTTTTCTACAGAATCTACTAACTGTAAATCTTGTTTGTATTTACTGCCTTCTTTTATTATTGAATATTTTTTATTTCTTTCTTCATGTTGCCTTACTAATTGTATCATCCAATCCTTTGTTGTTTCTATGTATGTGAGTAAGCCAATAGTTGTTGTCTTGTATGACAATTCCAGCTGAATAAGACCTCTTCCACCTTCTTTACGGGGTATGCATAGACGGTCTACATCAGCCTTTGGATGATGCATCTTATGCTTAGAAAGAAGCTTTCTTGTTTTAGCATCCATTCGCCTGATGTCGTTTAGAGTCCAGTTTAAGATGTTAAAGCTATATTGGACAACTGGGATTGCAAGGCTATTAATGGCCATAACTCTGTTCTGTGAATTTAATTCAGTTTTTAATATCATTCGTAGCCTTCTATAGTACTCTTTACGCACTATTTCTTTCATTTTTTTATGGTGAATGTTTTCGCTCTCATTTACACCTAGGTATTTATAAGCTTCTTCTGGTTTCAATTCTTTTATTGTTGCAGCAGGGTCTAAGCTAATTGAGGATGTTTCTTGTATTGATCCACGTAAAACTGTAGCTTTAGCACATTTATTCAAATTAAATTTCATTCCAATGTCTTCGCTGAAGCATTTTACAGTTTGCAGAAGACCTTCCAGCTCATTATCATTCTTAGCATATAACTTTAAGTGATCCATGTAAAATAGATGACTTATTTTCTTTTGGCCTATTTTATAACCACATTCTGTCTTATTAAGTTGACTGGTTAGTGCTATTAATGATATGCAGAATAGTAAGGGAGATAAAGAATCACCTTGAAATATACCTCTTTTGATGTTTATTTCATCAAACTTATAGGTTCCATTTATATGATTGAGGTAAAGGGTTGTTTTCCATATAGACATGCACTGTTTGATGAAATTGATGATGACGGGCGATATCTTGTATATATTTAAAGTCTTTAAAATCCAGGAATGTGGCACACTATCGAATGACTTTCGATAATCTATCCAGGCAGTACTAAGATTTTTCTTTGTACTGTAGCAGTTTTCCAGGATCATTTTGTTAATTAGCAGTTGGTCTTTACAACCATAACAGCCACGTTTGCACCCTTTTTGTTCAAGCGGTATCATGTCATTTCTTTGTAAGAATAAATATGTCCGTTTTGTTAAAATAGATGTTAATAGTTTATATGTTGTCGGAAGACATGTAATTGGTCTGTAGTTTTTCGGGTTGTTTGTGTCACCATTCTTGGATAGAAGAAATGTAATTCCTTTGGTCATCCATGCAGGAATTTTAGTGGGATCGTCAACCATTTCTTGAAGTTCTTTGGCTGGTTTTTTATGTGCTGCATTTAAATAATATATCCAAAAGTTAGGAATTTTATCTATACCTGGGAATTTCCAATTGTGTGCTTTTTTTAGTGCAAATTTAACATCATCTTCTGTAATTCCAGACCATGTCTGTTCTGGTTTATTTTTCATTCGTTCTATCTCTTGCGCAATCCAATGTACTTCCTTGCTATATTCTTTAGGGCAAGCCCATATCTTTTCCCAGAACTGTGTGACTTCTTCCATTCTGGAGGGGACTGTCACTTCAATTCTTTTTTTACCTATTTCCCTGTAAAATCTCTTTGTATCAGTCTGAAAAATCTTGTTTTGTCTGTAAAATCTTGCTCTTTTTTCATAGCGTCTTATTCTTTGAGCCTTGAGTTGGATTTTTTGCATTATTTTTTCTTTATTTGATAAGACTTCATTATTATTATTTTCTTTGATTTTTTTATGTGTATATATTTTCTTCCGGGGCCCAACTACAAGCATAATTTCAGAATTGGGTTCCTGACGTTTTCCTTGACCATTTTTTCCGAAAATAAAAAAATAAGACCACACACATTTTACATCGATAAATCCCTTTGTTATGTGTACGATGTACTTGTTATAATTTTCTTGTATTTCATTTAAGGTATAAGCTACCAGGAATCTCTTCAATGTGTTAATTGGAACCTTTTCCAATCAATCTGAGGATTTCCACGACAACCTGAATTATTGATGGCCTCAAGTGCCACTTATTTAGATTTCAACTTCAAGATACTTTTATTTTTATAATTTTTTGAAGATTTTAAAAGATGCTTGGCAATCTTCAGAGATAGTCATGTCAATAGGAACGTAGATATCTGTGTTATCTTTGATCACAATGTCTGGGAAATTAGCTTTGATTGTTCTGTCTGCGTGTACTCCCATAAAGTTATTATTATTATTATTATTATTATTATTATTATTATTATTATTATTATTATTTCCAGTTTTTTTTTATCTGGTGCTTGATCCTTTAAAATTCTTTTGTCTGATGCCTGAGATAAAGAAATGTTCTTCTTGGCATGTCTTTGAACATTAGGAATGTTTTCTGATTTTCTGAGCGGTGGTCATGGAGATATAAGATACTGAGGGATTCTTAAATTTTCCATCGTGATTTTTGCATTATTTCAAATTATTCCTAGTGCTCCTATCATTATTAAGATAACCGCTTTGTTTAAATGCTACATTCCTACAAAATTCTATTTTGGATGAAAGTGTTCCACATTCATTTGCTGATATTTTATGAGATGTGATGAACATATCAACGAGGTACCAATGAATCTTTTGCAGTCTCTCAGTATAATGTCTTTATATTATATTATTTACCTATTGGATTATTGGCGACTTAACTTGTTCCCCCACCAGGTTCTGTTCTGGCGGAGAGAATGGTTACACGTCCTGTAAGAATAAAAGGAAGACCTGCTAAAGGCAAGATGAACCTTCGCGTAGGGTCAATGGCCATATATCAAAATGGGCTAGTCTGAGATACATATACATGTACAAGTCATATGCATATACATGGTTTTGGAGAGAGACGGAATCCGCTAAAACTATCAGTTCAAGATTCACTGCGTATGAATAAATACGTCTACAGCTTTCGAACTAGATAGATACAGAGAAGTGGACTAGTGAGCACCTTCTCGCTACCGATAATGAGACAGTATCTTTATCTAAACTTCTTTACAAATGGAATTTGTCTCCGTGTGTGTATGTGTGTGTGTGTCTGTGTATGTATGTGTGTCTGTTACCTATAAACTCCGAAATGGCTGAACCGATTTTCTTGAAAATTTAAACAGTTGTGCTATAAGAGTATGTGTGCGTTCTTAGCTAGGTTTTGTGTCGATAATCGAAAAAATCAAGTTATAGAATGAGTGGTCCAATTTTAATCAAATTTGATACACTCATAGAAAAAGACATAAGAAACGATATTCAGAAGTTTCAAGGTTGCAGTTCTTACAATAGTGCAGAACATTGATAATATACATATAAAAGGCAAGATGTTTGTGTGTGTTTGTCTGTTTATCTGCCTGTATATCTGTATTTCAGGCCTTTTATTTTAGTTTTTGCTTAGTCTCAGCCATGATACCATTTACTCAGAGAACTTATTTTGCCTTCAAAATTCAGTTTACGACGAAAAAGACTTATTTGATATCGATAGCAGGAAATCAAAATTTGCCTTACATCCATTCATTTTTCTTCCAGTCTACGGTTTCGCTTTAACTGGAAACAACTATTGCTTTTTAGTCTTTCGTGCCAACGTTGAAAGAGTCTGAGCTCCAGGACCATGGATTAGTTTTAAAGCTTTCATTACACCCGAGCAACGCCGGGCTATGCTGCTAGTTATTATTATAAGCTTGTATAGTGCGATCGTTATGAACGATAAAATCACAGAAGACTGACATATTTTCACCTTCTAGCATTGGTTATGGTTTGTTTTCATTATTCTTATTCTTATTTTATTCTTCTTCT
Source organism: Ascarosepion bandense (assembly GCA_037127315.1). NCBI lineage: Eukaryota > Metazoa > Mollusca > Cephalopoda > Sepiida > Sepiidae > Ascarosepion > Ascarosepion bandense. Next base: position 2,860,390 of record JBBBDQ010000525.1, on the reverse strand, counting down.
TATTATTATTATTATTACATATGCCTTGTTCATTCAGAATGTTGGCGATTACTGCTCTCTATAAATTTCTGTTATTTGTAGCACTTAATAACGTCTTTTTGTTATCTCTCCTAAAATTTGTTCTGCCATCAATATACATAAGCTCGCAATGTGAGGGGCATCTCGATGAGGCCTAATGGTTAGCTGGTCTCGCTGGAAAATCATTGTGAGTTGAGTAGGGAGTTCGATCTTCACTTAGTGCCCCCATACTTTCGGCCTTGTGTTACATCTAAGTTGCACTTAGAAAATCACCATAAGCTTGCAAGGTAAGTTGTTTTTCTCTGCCTCACCTGCCTTCAAACAGTATTGTAATCAACAAAAATTCCAAAGAACTCTATCTTCATTATTCGCTCAAAATTGTCAGCTGTCTCTTCATCGTGATATGTATGAGTGCCATTTTTGCTTCCATTTCCACTGAAACTTCGTTTTTGCTGACATATTAGGTCAATATTAGTCTTACCATAATTCAGTCATGGGTATGACGGTTAACTGCATCCGGCAGCACGATCTCTGATTGGAGAGGTTGTGAGGAGCATGGAACCACCTCTTAATTGCTGTTGTTCCCAGGTCCAACCTGACCCGGAGTGGTAGCACCTGTTAGGGCCCCAGCTATAGGCAAATAGTTCACCTCTAAACTGGGATCAAAACTTTAAGAATGTATGAAAATAGACTTTTATAGCGATATATAGATAAAAATAGACTTTAAAGAAATAGATAAACTTTTGAAGGAAAAATGTTACCAACAATACATTTTTAAGGAAAAAAATTTTTACCAGCAATACATTTTTGAATACAGAACTAGAAATATTCTAACATATAAATATTTTTAAAAAATTTTCATCAAAATCTGACTCAATCAACGTTTTCACAATAACCGAACATTAAAAAATACCTCTAAACACCACATTTTGACATTAAATAATCCACAGAGGTTGATATGCCGTTAAAAAAACATAACATAGAAGCAAACTTCTGTGTCGAGGTACCCCCGATAAATATCGAAAATCGATAATCGAAAAAATCGGGTTATAGGAGTGATCCGATTTTAATCAAATTTGATACACTCATAGACAAAGACATAAGAAACGATATTCAGAAGTTTAAAGGTTGCAGTTCTTACAATATTTCAGAAAATCGATTATATATATATATATATATATATATATATATATATATATAAGGCAAAATGTTTGTGTGTGTGTCTGTTTATCTGCCTATATGTCTATTTCAGCCCTTTTATTTTAGTTTTTGATTCGGGTGGGCTCTAAGTAGGTATAATTGTAGTTCTTAGTCTCAGTCACAATACCATTTACTCAGAGGACTTATTTATCCTTCATAATTCAGTTTAAGATGAAAAAAACATATATGATATCAATAGCAGGAAATAAAAATTTGACTTAAATCCATTCATTTTTCTTTCAGTCTGTGGTTTCGCTTTAACTGGAAACCCCTATTGCTTTTTAGTCTTTTGTGCCAACGTCCTAAGAGTCTGGGCTCCAGGACCATGGATTTGATTTAAAGCTTTCATTACACCCGAGCAACGCCGGGCTATACTGCTAGTAAGATTCTAAAGAAATCACTGAATATAGGAAAACTGATATTACGTAAAATTTCGGTGCTGCTTCCTTTATATTTGCAGGTATTAATTTGTCTCTTCCCTCCAGTTATGGGTTAAATAATAGGACAGATTGGGTTCTATAGCCTTGGCTGGCAACCAGTCTACCGCAGAAAGCAATGGGAACCTACTGCGGGATAATCTTCTGCCCAGTCAGTCATGTCTCGAAAGAGACATGATCGCCCAATCATGTATTTCGTATGGCACTTAACTGACTGATATAATGTAACAATTCAGTTCTGCTTTCCTTATATTTGTTTCTTCACGTCACTTCTTCAGCTGTGAGATTTTTTTGTTTTGAGTTTTGATTAACGGCGTATCAACCTCTGTGGGTTATTTATTGCCAAAAAGGTAGGGTTTTAAAGGATTTTTTTAATGTTCGATAATAGTGAGAAGGTTGGTTTAGTCAGATTTTAATGAAAATGTTTGTTTTTATTCTTTTTTATTTTAGACAACTGAAAGTGTCTTCTAGTTTTGTAATCAAACATTTTTAGCTGAGAATAATTTATTTTCTTCAAAGATGTGTTATGGTAATAACTTTTTCTTCAAAAATATGTATTTTTCTATAAAAGTCTTTTTATGTATATATTTCTATAAAAGTCTATTTTAATACTTTCATTGTGTTTTGACCTTTCTTTGGGGTTAACTATTTCCCATAGCTAGGACCCTAACAGGTGATACCACTCCAGGTTAGGATGGAACTGGGAACAACAACAATTAAGAGGTGGTTCTATACTCCTCACAACCTCCCAATCAGAGGCCTTGATGCCGGATGCAGTTTACCGTCATGCCCAGGACCACTTTACCTTAGTTTCAACCTTATGGTATCTTCAGGCTTTATATATTAACTGATTATCCACGACTTTGTTTTTAACGTATGACAGAAATTATAGAACGTATAGCAGGATGTTTAAAACAAGATAGGACTTAGTCATGTCTAGCGGGTTAATAATGTTCACACTTTCATCCGGGTTTGTACGAGCCTAAATTTATGTTCAAATGTATATACATCCGTACATTATTTCGGATCCTTCATTTAGCATTTTTTTCTGGTTCTCGAAATGATACTATAGACATCTCTACTTAACTCAATCTGCAAACATCATCATCATTTCAAGATCTTTTTTTTTTCCAATATAGTCCAAATTAAATTTTGGCACCATCCACATTTGTTGCCAAGTTAAAATTGGAACCATACTCATTTCCACATATCATAACTTTTCTTTTCTTTCGAAGAGTCTCGATTAGGTTTTCACAATTATTGAAAATACTCTGAGATCCTATATCACACCGATTTTCTAATAACCTTCCTTCCCTTTATAAATGAGAATAATACTGATCATAAGATCATGATTATAATGATTATAGTATTTTAGGATTTAAAAATATTTCACAATTGTTAATATAACTCTGAGATTTGCTATCACATTGATTTTCCAATAATTTGTCTTCCCTATATTTGTAAGAATAAAAATGATCATATGATCATGTTAAAATGATTATGAGATTTTAGGATTTAAAAACATTTCATAATTGTTAACATATCTGTAGGATCTGCTATAACATTGATTTTCCGATAAATTGTCTTCCCTTTATTTGCAAGATTGATAATAATCATACGATCATGTTTATAATAATTAAAAGTTTTTTATGATATGAAGGAATGACCTGTTTGAATTTCAGAATCAAATTAATTATATTTTCTCTAAGACATAGGTGCACGTTAAAAAAATTAGCAGTTGCCCTTCTATACAATTGTTCAAGCAATTTAATGCCTATGATCCAGTCAAGGTAAAAGGTGCCTATAAGAACGTACAAGTAAAGAGTAAGATATACATATGGTGGGGATATAAATATACAGGGTGTCCCACAAAAAACAGGAAATATTAGATTTACTATATGATGGAAAAAATATCATGTGGGATTTACTGTTACATAAAAGTCAATTACAGAAGAGAGTGATCACAGCCATATAATCCTTTTAAAAAATGCGTTGGTAAAAGCTAGTAATAATATCCCGCAAAAAATTACTAAACTTTACCAAATTTCGTTGTATTTTTTGTTTTTGTTTTTGTTTTTTTGGGGATAATTGTAGACAACAGTTGACCCTGCACTTGAAGAAGTTGAGACTGATCGGGAAGCATTCTTTCAGGTGTTTGTTCCACAAGTGACAGTTCTGGAAAAAAAAGAATTTATGAGAAGAATTTCCTCCTTACCAATGGAATAAGAAGGGAATGAAAATTAGTCGACTTGCTGGAATCAGCAAAGCGGATCTGGATGGGTGGAATAAAGAAATGTAGTTCGTTTGAACATATGCAATGATAATAACGATAGAGTGACGAAAAGATAGCAAGTTTTCGTCTTTGTAAAAGTGATTTTAAGGTGGAAAATATTCCATCACCCACAAGTTCTCGTAAACGTTTATGAACTCCGTCATAGGTCGTTGGTTAGCACTGGACATCTCCTGTTCAGATATAGCTCACCATTTTCATTCTTTTCTGGCTCTTGTAAGAACAGAGCATTTTTAAGAAAGGCAGAAACTTTTGATGCAGTATGAGGAAACGAGATATGCTTTGTGGTGTAGTGGTTATCGACTCAGAACGATAAATTGGGGTGCCGAGTTCGAATTCAAGCTAAATTCCTTGCATTTACCCTTAAGAAAGGTAATTAATCCGTCTCTTCCCTCCAGTTATGGGCTAAATAAGAGAACAGAACAGATTGGGTTCTATAGCTTTGGCTGGCAACCAGTCTACCACAGAAAGCAATGGCAGCCTACTGCGGTAATTTCTTCTGCCCAGTCAGTCATGTCTCTTTCGAGACATGATCGCCCAAAACCTGTATCAGGTATGGCACTTAACTGACAGACTGACGAGGAAACGACAATTTTCCAAAGTTTTAGTAATGGAATGTATAGATGAATTTCACTTGAAGTTTGACTTGAATTTGTGCCCAAATAGGCGTTTTAGTCAAGGAGCTTGGTTGTGAGTACAGTCGTTAATCATGATATAACTTCAGGTTCTGTTCGTTAATGATGGTACGTTACTTAATATCTTCATTTTTTATAGTTATTCAATGCTACAAGCTATTTTCATTTCAGCTGAGCTCTATGAGCAAGGTCAGATAAGAGACCAGTTACTGGGTTCTGATCATCTTGATTTTGGTGGGTTCACACATAGTGAACACTAAACAATCTTCTCACAGATGAAGAAATGACTTGATAAAACAGAAGGATACTGAGAATACCTTGGACCATACATGTGAGTAATGACCAATTTTTCAAGAAAATGGAAAAAAGACAAATTAAGAGCAAGATGGGCAGCTGTAAACTTTGAATAACCTACAGAGGAGTAGTCTCAAACATGAAACACAAAAAAAATTCTTTCTAATAAGAGTATAGTTCAGTATTCGTAAACACGAGAACGCCTTCTACCCAAGCAGGCATATTTATATCTCCTTAAATATCGTGGTTTCCGTGACGTTACGTCAATTCGACAACATAAAAACGATCTGGCTTCCCCACGAGATTTCTTTTTTACATACTGACGTCCATGAAGTAAGTTGTCTATTTTTTTTATTTTCAAACTATAAAACTGATGTGGACCAGAATTAGGACCATCAATAATAAGACAAGCGCCAATGTAGGTTTAAATAGAGATTAGACAAAAGAATACAACGATAAAAGATATACACATAGGAAAACCAAAAGAGAATACAGTACTGTAAGTCAGTCAGTGAACGCTACTAAAGTCTTCACAGAGTCTCAGCAACACACCGAGCGTTAATAACCCTCAGCTACATATAGTCCGATGACGAGTCCATTATCTTATGTGGGTAATCCCCCACAACACCCCCCTTCCAAGGGTTTTCCCCCTGGAAAACTGTTCCATACTTCTTTCTTTTGGGGTCAATACACAGGGGATCGGTAAACTTCTTTTTCTGTTGGACCTACTTTTTGCAGGCGAAACCTGGGGGCTTTAAGATCAAAGTGCTCATAAATAACGTCAATTGGTTCTTCGATGACAGGTGGTGACTCCTCTGTGTCGTTTACACGTCATTTCCTCATCTGGTTTTGATGGCGTTTATGTCGGTTTTTTTTTTGGTCCTTGAATTCTATACACAAGGTCTCCTATTCTTCACAAATCCCACCTCCCAAAACGTCATATTGTTCTTGTAGAGTTTAAAGAACACCTTCTCTCCGCAAACATAACGTTTGCTGGAAGGCGCGATGGTCTTTTTAAACTTTGCCTGCTTCGGCATAAGTTTGTCGAATGCCGACCTTATCCTTCTGGCAAACATTACTTCAGCAGGTGAGCGTCCTGTGGGTGTATTAGGATTTGGTGTAATCCGATACACTTGGAGGAACTGTTGCAACGCCTTGTCTGTTGGGGTGCCTTGCGCTTTTTAAGGGCTCGCTTGAGGGTATCTACGAATCTCTCTGCTAGACTGTTTGACCTCGGATGGTACAGACCCGCTATTTAACTGAAGTTTGACTGTTCTATTTAAAATTTTCACTGTTACGTATTTCCGTAATTTGCCACCTTCATTATCGTTAGATTGTGTCTGTCTAACTCTATTTCTTGTTCTTCTTGATTTTCTTACATACCAGCAACTTGACGTAAAGTGTCAAACCTTACCGCAGTTTTGGCAGATTTTCTTTTTTTGGATGGGCAAAATCTCATCCAATGCAGTTTAAAGCAAATGTAGCACGGCCCTAGGGGGGATTTTCCTGTCTTTTTGTATATTTGTCGAAATCTTTTTTCTCTCTTCCTGTGGAGTAGCGTTTTGTCTAGTTTTAATTTTTTAATATTGCTAACGCCTGATCCTTCTATGCTTTCCGAGTCCCTCTTTACAGATATGACTCTCTGACAGTCCTCTGACAGTTTTTGCAGTGTTAACTCTGGTTCTATTCAATTTGGTCAATACCCGACGTCTTATTTCTGTATCTCCAGCTTGAGCAAAAACAAGTCATTTGAAGTTATCGGCAGATAATTCCGCTAACTTCATTACAGTGTTTATTCTCTGTGGCAGCAAAAGTTAGATAATCTTGCTGTTCTTCCTTAACTGAATACAGGCATTTGCACCTTTTGTGAAACAGTGAGGTATTTGACCCGAATAGTTCCGATAGTAGTTTAACAGTCTCCGAGAATTCTAAGTATGTGGTTTTTCTGGGGAGGATGAAATCAACAAACCTGCTGTTTTCTGCTCTACACAATAAACGTACTTTTTTCGCGTTTGACCAGTTACTGCAGTCAACGTTGAATAAATCTTCATACCGCATATAATAAGCATCGAAAGGTTTTTCGTTATCGAGCACGTATTTGAATATTTCCATGGTACCCCATAGGGTACTTTGGGAAAACGCAGTGTCGTTCTCAGAATGTTTGCCTTGTAATACTTTGATAAGTAGCCCTTGTTGTTGTTGTCGCTGTTTTTGTTCTTGTTCTTGTTGCTGTAGTTGTTGTTGCTGTTCGTCTATTCTTTGTTGAATGACAGTAACCGTTCGTCTGTTTTTTGCTGTTGCAATAATAAACGTTCGACGGATTTTTGCATTAATTGAAGCGATATTTTAGATATTTCTTCCAGTGGACTATCGCTCGGTTGACACTCCACCCACGTCTATTGTACAGGTGTAGAGGCTCATCCCTTGTTCCCTGTTTAGGATGTGGTTTCCGGCTTTCTCTATTCCAAATCTTTTCACTCTCACGTAGCTCCCTGCACATCAGTGGCGTTACCGCCTTGCTCGGGGTGACATGATTAAAAAAAAAATTGACCCCGTGAAGAAAGACTTATGTAAAAAATAGAATGAATTTACTTACAGATTTTTCCAGATACTCAAGTATATGACCGACTGTATGTGTGGGGAGGGTTACTTTGAATGTTCTGGTAAATAGAAGTTTTGTTTTTCTGTCGAATTCTTAGCAGTCCGTCGCCAGTTACTATGGCGATAGTGATATGAAAGTTTTCTTTTTTTCCTGTATGAATTCAAATATCTTGACGCCATTTAATGTGGCGATAGAACAAAATCTTTCCCGTAGGAGACTGAATACTTCGTCGTTAGTTGTGAGAAAAATTTGTTTTTCCGTGTGAAGTTCGAATAGCCAGTTGATGTGGCGATAGACGCAAGAAAATTTTCCTGTGTAGAAATTTTTCTTTTCCGTGTGAGTTCGAATACTTCGTCGCCAGTTGATGTGGGCCTAAATTAGGACCATCAATAATAAGACAAACGCCAATGTAGGTTTAGACATATATTAGACAAAACAATACAACGATACAAGATATACACATAGGAAAGCCAAAAGAGAATACTGCAGTGTAAGTCGGTCAGTACACGCTACTAGAGTCTCCACAGATTCTCAGCAACGATATTTACCAACTTTCCCACGCAAGGTTAGATGTAACACAAGGTCATTTATAGTGGGTCTTCCCGGCCATATAACCGAGCCAAAAATGTCTGTCTATTTTTACCGAGTCGTGATTCTAACCTTCGACGGAACCACGACTGGGTTAGTGCTCTCTGCTCGGAAGCAGAGAGCGACCTCTACCCGAACGTAGAGAGCTGACAGTGTCATAGTTGCAAAGGCAAATGCCAGCGCAGAGTCTCAGCAACGGTATTTACCAACCTTCCCACGCAAGGTTAGATGTGTCACAAGGTCATTTTATAGTGGGTCTTCTCGGCCATATATCCGAGCCAAAAAATGTCTGTCTATTATTACCGAGTCGTGATTCTACCCTACGGCGGAATCACGACTGAGTTAGTGTTCTCTGCTCGGAAGCAGAGAGAGCCCTCTACCCGAAGCCAGAGAGCTGACAGTGTCATAGTTGCAGAGGCAAATGCCAGCGCAGAGTCTCAGCAACTATATTTAGTTGTCCCTCCCAGTAAGGGCAACATGTGACACATGGTCAGTTATGACTGGTATTTCCGGGCTATATGGCCCGGCCAAAAAATGTCTGTCTATTTTTACCCAGTCGTGCTTCTACCCTTCGGCGGAACCACGACTGTGTTTTTGATCTCTGCTCGGAAGCAGAAAGCGCCCTCTACCCGAAGGCAGAGAGCAGACAGTGTCATAGCTGCAGAGATGCAGAGTCTCGGCAACACACCGAGCGTTAATAACCCTTGGTTACATATAGTCCTATGACGAGTCCATTATCTTATGTGGGTAATAACCAAAACAATAACCTATCTACGAAGTTTGACTAAATGGCTTGTTTTGGACTAAATTTGGACTAAGACGAAAGACTAAATTTATTAATAGTTACAAATGACAGGAAATTACGCTGGGTCATGATCGACAACTTTCTGCAAAGACACGGCATTAAAAGAAGACTGATTTCAGACTGTTCTTGTGTAGAATATTAGTGTAAAATAAAAAAAACAGGTAAAAAGGAGATAGAGGTTATTTTGTTTCCAATGGATTCCTTTCCTTGTCCAGTCATCCATGTTTTTTTCTCCTTCAGAGCCAACCTAACGCACGCACTTATGTTATTATGTTATTGCTGGCATCCTATATAACTCCACAAGCTGTACATTTACAATTTGGCAATTTTTCAGTTTCTTTCTTTTTGATTAGCCAAACAATCCCCAATGGACCACTTCGTAATATTAATGTTATTTCGTTATGATAGTAAAACAGGAATTAAATCTACTTCCAATTTCGCCGGTAGTTTATTTAAAATCTGGTTAAGAAAATATCAAGACTAGGTAGAACAATAGAAGTCGAATAGAAAACAGTTATTCTTGTGTTAGAAGCATAGAATTTAAAGGAAACATTTCAGCGGCTATTCTTATCAAATACTTTGTGACATACCTTTTTATTAAGACCAGTCATAGTTGTTATTCTCATAACGTTTCGATTGTTCTAGTATCCAGCGTTTTTCATGTGTCTGTCGTGTTCGATAAACTTATGAGAATTTTGCTCGAACACTTTATTCAGTCCACGTAAATAGATTGTTCTTATTTTACTGAAGGAACATCCTAGGGTTAAGACTACAGCTATACGAATAATTTGAACGACGCATCCTTGCTGATCTAATCTGAATAGCGCTTATTGTTTAAAAATTCTAGTCTGTTGATTTTTGTGGTGCTTGTCAGTTTTTGTTTTTGCTCAATCAGGATGTCTTTCCCGCGTTAATCGCTACAATAAATGAACTCACTGCAGAGAAGAAAGTACATAACATAATGATTATAACAATCATTACTGTACTAAAATTCCGTGAGACAAGCCATCAGTATGATCATATAATTACACCTAATTTCTGAGGTTATAATGTTTCAATTTCTTTTCTTTCTTAAACAGAGTCTATCATTATGGTAGGTCTACTGAGGAGAGTGTCTATTTCTATGATTATTCGACTGAGGAGGGTGACAAAACTGTATAGATCCGCCGACTCATTCAATCGTCTTAATCTCCATTGATTTTTGTTTATAATTCATTCTACTTTTTACCTTTGTATGGTAATTCATCCACAGTTTCAACTTCTCATTTTCTAAACTAATCTTTGTGGCGAGAATGGAGCGCGTGTCACGCCATTTTTTTCTTCTCTGATCATGTCCATAGGGTTAAAATGGCTGTTTAGAAAAATATTTACTTACCTGGATTTCGTGCGTTCGATTGTCAGAGTGACGCTGTGGATGACGTACTCCGACTGCTAGTTGGGATGGCTTCGACAGAGTCGCTGGTCTTTAAGTTGTTTGTTACAACTGAGTTCTTTATCACCCAAGCTGTCAATTTTGATCCTAAGGAAGGCACGTAAAAATCTTGCTAGCTGTCTCTTTACTACGTTAACCAGACCGGACGCGCGCACAATTTGGTTAATGAAAACGGCACCAAAAGCAAATTGAATGACACCTGAATAAGTTGCAGTAAAAGTCTTTATATACAAACAAAAAACAAAATAAAAAACAAAAAGAAATAGAATATAACAGTCGTTAATTTCATATCTTTACAACGGAGTGAAAGTTTTGTCAAAGAGTAATGTTTGTCTTCTCAACATTAATTCAAGCCAATCGGAGTTTCAAGTTGTGACTATTCAAAATGTGTTATTCAAGCTTTTCACTGAAGCTTTACGAAAATGGCCGAAGATTGGTTTTTGTGTGTGTGAATGACGGTGACGGTAAATTTGTCTTCTCTGGTTTATCTCAACGCAGCAACTTGTCTCTGCTCCCACCCACCGGCGTGGAAACCGTCACTGTCTCTACGGCTGGCATCAAACAGCGTGGCAATTATCTCTGTCTCTGTACATCTTTAGTCAGGAACTGTCCCGGAGGTGACCGTCTCTATCTCTACGGTCGTGACTCTAGGTTGGAAACCATCTCTCTCTTTGTCATTACATCTCGACTCAGCCCAAACTCAGCTCCAACTCTGCGATTTTGGCCCTCTGAGGCTCTATTTTTATGCATGTCCCGAATTCTCTTTGAGGAGGTATGACGGACATGGGGTGTCCATGCAAATCAAACCTTTAGCCAATCAAATCACTCTCGCCTTTGTATTTTGATGCGGAGTCACTTTTTTCCCTTGGTTCAACCAATGAAACAGCTATATCTCTAGTGACATCATTTCTTTTCGTCTTCTTCCCTTAACCAACTGATAACGTCATTTACTTTTCTGATTTTAAAATCTGTTCTCAGCGAATTTGATGAATTTGAGCATTTTAACCTTACTTGGCCTCATCAAAAATTTCTGACAAACGTCGAAACTATGTTTTGACTACAGCTTATTTTTCGGTTTCACCAGCTGCAAGTCTTCAGCTTTGTCACAAAATGGCCGCCAATGTGACCTGTCGCTTACATCTGCAATGTTTTTCAATTCAATTTGCCAGTTTCCATGATTCTAAATTTTGAAATATTTTTGTTCATTTCATTTTTTCGTTTTGCAATATTTTTTCTCTGGTAATAATTTATTGGCTGCGTTCATACTGAAATCCGAATAAACAATTTTTATTATCAACCAGGTTTATTTTCCTCTACACTCATATTGGAACAAATGTGTTTAAACCACCTAATACGGGCCACACTTGCTCTACATAGACATATACATTTTCAGAGTCAGGATGATCTTGGAATTAAAATTCTGTCCTTCATCTGGTACTTGAAAATTCAGCATTGGAATTTGTGACCGGACGAGGAAGGAACAGTTAACGAATCACATCTTTTCTCTTTATTCATAAGAATCACAATGATCATATAATCATATATATAAAGATTATAGGATTTTAATATTTAAAAATATTTCACAAATGTTGACAATTTAAGTTCCACAGCGTCCCTGATTTGAAGAACTCAGGTTTCGGCCTGAATTGAAATTCCGGCTCAATTTGATCGTTTGGCCGGAATTAGACATAGCCCGAATCAGATTTAAAATAAGGCCGTGAAGTTCTATAGAGTGAATTGAGGAATTTAATTTTTTTTTTCAAAATTATAATTGCTTTTTTAAGCAAGATCTGAGGTCCCTTTTAATTTTGAACCAGATACTAAATTAGACTTCCGTACGAGCTATCGTAAAGTCCGCACGGAGTGTGGCATTTAAGCTAGTCTAAAATAATTCCGAGATCAAATAACACTTAATATTTTCTTATTTCCAAATCAGTATCACTCTGTCTTTTTATATTCTAGTTTCTACTTTGAGAATTCTTGCGCTTCTGCTATTCTTAATTGTATGAAATTAAGAAGAATATTAGTCCTTAATATATTAAACTTTTTAAAGCCCTGACACTGTTTTATTTATTTTTTTACTACTCTTTTCAAAGGTCCGATGATTTGTTGATAATTCTATGCTGAATACTATCTTTCGTTTTTTAACAATGTATTGGTGACTTTCTCATGTGAATTTCTTTTGAAGATTTTAAGCTTTTATATTAAAATCATTTCCATTAATATTCGGATGTGCGTTGTGGAGCAGTGGATATCGACTCGGAACGAGAAATCGGGGGTGCCGATTTCGAATTTCAATTGAATTCTTTGCATTCACATACGCACAAATATCCTTGGGAAAGGTATTAATCTGTCTCTTCCCTTCAGTTATGGGTTAAATATCAGGACAGATTGGGTTTGTAGCCTTGGCTGGCAACCAGTCTTCAGCAGAAAGTAATGGCAACCTAATGCGGGATAATCTTCTGCTCAGTCAGTCATGTCTCTTTCGAAACATGATCGCCCCAGCGTGTATCATGTATGGCACTTAACTGACTGACATTAATGTTCATTTTGGTTCAATGGATAGCCGAATGAGAAAACCAATGAGCCAAGTTCGAATTCAAGTTGCTTTCGTTGCATTCATTGATGCGCAAATACACTTAGAAAATGCATTAATCTACCTCTTCTCCTTCTAGCTGTGGGTTGTGTTAGGGTGCCTTACTACGAGGAATGGACTCCTCTTCTTGTTATATATAATTACTTGCGTGACAGTCAACAGAGCAGTTAACAAGGGGAGTTAACGAAAACAAGTTTACAACAGCTAACTACAGCTACTATTCAGCCAATACGCAGCATAATAATACCTTTGGACTTAATTATCTCTATATTATTTATTATGAACACTTCCTTTGAATATCTTGTTTATAGTTATGCTGATACACTGTTCCGAACCTACCATTTTGTTCCGTGTCTTACTTCCGGCACAAACCGGTTACTACAACTTTGCGGCAAAGTTTCGCCACAACGCCACCACAAATTGGTTTTGAAGATGCACAATAGGTTGACTAGAAGGACAGATTGGGTTCTGTTGCATTGGGTTGCAACCAGTCTACCGCAGAAAGTAATGACAACCAACTGCGGGAAAATATTCTGCCTAGTGAGTCATGTCTGGAAAGAGAGTGATCACGTATGGCACTTAACTGACTGACTGACTTTTCCTTAATGAAGTAGAAATTCTACAAAGTCTTGTACTTGTATTATGCTTCCTGTTTCTATAAATTCAGCTAATTAACTAAATATATTATAGTCTCATTTTTTAACTCGAGTTGATATTTTGATATATCAGATATCATAATTTATGATCTTCGTGTTCAAATCATCTAGCTTTGATGAAGCCATTGATAAAATTAAAATTAGACAACAATAGGTTTTCTTCGGATGTTTGTTTCACGTTGCCAATTTGAAACTTTAAGCACACTCTTGACGCCGCACTAGATAATGCATGTTTATATTAAGTCTCTGGTGTTTGTTACTGGTGAGGTGCGTGATAACCTGCTTCTGAATTTTCCAACATCTTCATCAGTAAACAGGTATGCCTGAGTTGCAGATTGAAATGTCTCCTTCCTCGAATCTTATCTCCGTTCACACTTGTATCAGATTGTTTTTGTTTTTCGTTTGTTTTATTTGTATTGTTTTGTTTTTGTTGGGGATAACCTTTTTATTGCACAAAACATGAACTCGTCTAAGGTGTAGAAATAATATTGCTTATACAGAGAGCGGCAGTTGTAAAGAGTTGCTGAGACTCTTCAACTATAACACTGTCAGCCCTCTGCCTTAGGGTAGAGGGCGCTCTCTGCTTCCGAGCAGAGAGCAATAACCCAGTCGTGGTTCCGCCGAAGGGTAGAAGCACGACTAGGGAAAAATAGACAGCCATTTTGTGGCCGGGCCATAACCCGGAAATCCCAGTTATAACTGACCATGTGTCACATGTTGCCCTTACTGGGAGGGACAAGCAAATATAGTTGTAAAGAGTTCAGTTGAATAGTTAGACCGCCGCTTAGTTGGTCAGTAAAAATACAGACTTATTACCCGGACTTAGTTCTTATCTACGAGATTGTATATATTTGATTCCTACTAACAGTATTCCTAGTATTCCCGAATCTACTAACCCGTGTTCTAGGTTGTATATATTTTGTTCAATATACTTACATTTCATCTCTCCGTATCTGTTTTTTGTTATCATTATTTTGTGTTGTTTCTAACAAGAATCCACAACAGTTTTTTTTTTTTTTTTTATCAAAGATTCGGGTTCACTATTTATTATGGGGATGAACCTAACTCTCATATTCCACAATTTGTTCAGTGCTCTAACATGACCCGGCTATTTTTCTATTATTAATATTAATAGTACTTGTATTTATTCATTGTGTGTTCACTCTTGTCGTAACTTTTAACTAGTGACTTACATCACGGTTAAATGTCAGCATGTCTTCTAACAACACCAGCTCTATCTAGATGCTTCGGCCTTTTCCATTGATTTCAAGATCCTCCAGACTTCTTTCAAGGCTCTTTGAAAATGCTACTCTGATAACAATTTGCACGATTATTATTATTATTATTATTATTATTATTTCAGTTATGATTTTGCTTTGATTTTATTGTTTTATTTTTTTTGTGGCTAATTTTAAAATAGTTTCATGGTTATTTGAACTAGTGTTCTTTATCTTTTTTCAAAGAAATTTCTTTGACCGGACTTTAACTAAGTTAAAACTTTGTTAACTCACCACCGTTAAATTTTTTTTCTTCTTCAATTGGAGTAGATAGTCTAAACTATCACCCGGTTCACACTCCACCCACTTCTATTGAACAGGTGTAGAGGCTCATCCTTTGTTCCCTGTTTAGGATGTGGTTTCCGGCTTTCTCTCTTCTAATCTTTTCACTCTTACGTAGCCCCCGGCACATCAGTGACGTTACCGCCTTGCTCGGGGTGATATGATTAAAAATATGTGAACTTAACATGTGGTAATTAATGAATGGATAATGAACCAAAATTTAGGAATCAGGAATTTTTTCTCTGAAATTAGGTATTCATCACTTACAGATTTATACTTGCCATTCCCAAGATGCTTCCTTTCTTTAAGTCTTACCGGGTATCCAATGACTGCTTTCTTTATCTATAACTATAGTCTCTTAGTTACTGTACCAAACGGATAAATGGAAATTGGTATGAATGTCACTTTCTTCAACCTCAAAAGCTTTACAATTATAAACTTAATATTAAATTTTTTTCTGGTGTACACTCGTATCTTTCGGGACCCAACCACAAACCTAAGGTTAGAAATTAAATAATGACATTTTCCACTGCGCAATTAAAAAAACCTAAGGTTACACACATTTTACATAAAGCTCATTTTAAGGTGTGGGTTGTTCTTTAAGGTACCAGGGAATCCTTCAGTGAGTCTATTAGAATATTTTCTAATCAAACCGAGGGCTCCAACTACAACCGTAATTGTTAATGACCTCATGTGCCACAATTTTGAGATTTCGATTTCAAGATCCTTATAATTTGGCAGTATCCAATAATTTTAATATTTAGATAGAATTTAGAGAAGTTAAACTAACAACAGCATGTAAAAATTTACCACCGAGACAAATTCATATTCTAGCTGGCGTAACTTGTATTCTTCTAGGATCACAATCTTTGGAGAAGGCGTGCATCCAATTCTTCCCGAATGTAATGTCCATTTCTGCACTCTGTTGATGTCACCCGAAAAGGATTATAAAGAAATACACACGTTAATGTAATCCAATAATTTATTAGACCATTTATTTTGAGTTTGGTCTGGTTCATGATCAAAATAGTTGGGCACCCATCGAGTCTGGAGCTCATTACAGAATAGCTTGTTAACCATTACACTATGATGAAATGACAAATGCTGAAATATTTGTTGAATGTCAACTTTGCATTGTTCTCTCCTAAACCGATAAATTATCTTTCAACAGAAAATCAAATTAAATTAAACAATATGAACTAAATCCGAGTAAATAATGAAAAATGGGAAAAATCTTATAAATTTAATATTTTTGCTAACTTCATTGTAATTTAATCAGAACTTTTTTCTACGTGTCCCTCATTCAGTACATAATTCTGATGAATCTACAATAAAAAAAATGTCGCGCTTATAAATTTTTTCTTATTTTTTCTTATTTATTCAGAACGTAATTAATAATTAAACTATTATTCATTGGAAATGTCGAATGTAAAAACGAAAGTAAGAAGTCCCGGTGAGAGTCAAGGTTGTTTTTATAGTGGCATGAAAACTTAGAGAAAACGTTAACAATGCAAGGGATTCATTAATATTCATAATATAGTCGACAATGATTAACACCCCTTTTTTTAACTCACCAAGCTCGATGCTTTGAGCGTTTATTGGCTTGCAAGTTCATTTTAGACCGAAACTGGAACATATATACTTTCCATTACTAAAGATGCAGAGTCAATATTAAGCTCAGTATATCGCTGATAATCTGGTGCTCCACAATCTTCACTTTCTAGCTTTGATAGAGTTCAAAATTGTTTACTCGATTACCTGTTTTCTACTTTGCAACCTGTTTCGTCACAGGTGCAAATCTGAAAACCTCTCACGACTCGATCTTAATTTTCACGTAAGATTTCAGAACTCCACAACAGTTGAGAGCTTTTAATAAGCCACACCACGGTATATGAATAGTTTCAAAAAACCATCATTTCCACTGTTTGTTTTAAAGAACTGCCACTTTCAGGAACAGGGTTCCATGTATATGCTTTCCTGAATACTGTAATATTGACATTTACCAATATTTCTGAGATTTGGCATTGCAATTATTTACACTATTTACATTGTTCGGGGGATGTGCGCTGTGGTGCAGTGGATATCGACTCGGAACGACAAATCGGTGTGCCGAGTTCAAAGTCCAGTTGAATTCCTTGCATACACTTATGCACAAATACCCTTGGGAAAAATATTAATCCGTCTCTTCTCTCCAGTTATGGGTTAAATAATAGAACAGATTGGGTTTTATAGCTTTGGCAGAAAACCAATCTACCGCAGAAAGCAATGGCAAGCTACTGCGGGATAATCTTCTGCCCAGTCAGTCATGTCTCTTTCAAGATAGATCGCCCAAACCTTGTATCACGTATGGCACTTAACATACTGACTAACATTGTTCGGGATGTTGTCCTCATCTGTGTTGTCATATTTACAACGTTTCAGCCTTTGTACGCTCAGGCCTTTTTCAGGATCTGTCTATATTTCTGAGATGAAGTATCGTAATTATTTATGCAATTTACATTGTTCGAACTGTATTTCTCATTTTTGTGGCCATATTCATCTCTTTTCGACCCTTGTACGCACCGACTTTCTTCACGTGATTGAAATTTTGAACTGAATATTTTATTTTGTTCACTAGCGTAAATTGTGCTAGTTCTTCATGAGGAAAATTGTGTAAATAATTCTTAAATTTATTTCATACGCATCACTCATTATTACAATTTTGATTGTAACCACTTATCATGAGTAATTCTTTAACTTTGTATTGATAGTTAAAAAAATCACACATCTTATATAATTTATTTATTCATGTTACCTGATATTTTTATGCATTTAATTTATATCTCAATAAATTTGAGAGTATCCAACCAATGTTTGACAAAACATTCAGAATATATTTATACGATAAATATTCCATGTGAATTTTAACTGATATTATATGATTATGTTATAGATTTTTGTTACAAAAATGTAAGTCGAATATATATATTTTTAAACGAGTTATTTCGCTACCTTGGTTTCTACTATGAGTGGTGTCTTTAGGCGATTTTTAATAACTGAAGACACCACTCTAGGTAAAAACCAAGATAGCGAAATAACTCGTTTAAAAATGAAAAATATTCAAAAGTTCTACAATATAATTGTATAGAAAACTTTTTAATGCAAATGTGTACTAGTCTAACCCTATTAGGACCAAAAAATAAGTATTAAACAATTATATATATATATATATATATATATATATATATATATATATATATAATGTAAGTCAAGTCGAATATATAGGCGATTTTTAGTAACTGATTTCACCGTTTACCGTTTTTCTTTTTAAGAACGCTCTTGTAACGGTGTTTTATTTGAACTTTTACTTGGCAGGGAATTTATGAACGCGCAATCTTTTAATTAAAACGGATTATGGCGTTTTCATCCATGGTTATATGAACCTAAGACATATTTCTTAGTGTGGATGCTTTTAGTTATAATTTCTGTGCTTTCATTTAACAGTTTGTCTTTATGTGAGAATAGCATAGTTTCTAATTTTACGTCTTGGCATAGTGTACATATTTTTCCACCGTTGTAAGGCTTGGCTGTTTTTACAGTGCTCCACATTATGTCTGGGTCTTTTCCATATTTTGATTTCAGCTTACACACGTGGTTAGCCAATTTTGTATTGTTTTTTAATTTTTCTATTTTAAATGTAGATCTGTGATTAAACCACCTGGTCTTAAAGGCGTCTTTGGTTGATGCCAAATAAATTTTATTTTGGCCATCATGTATCTCTGCTTTGTAAATTATTTCTTTTGTGTTGTACGATGCTATTTAATTTTTTGACGTTTTGTCTATAAAACTATCTAAATTATTAGTGCAACTATAACTTAGTTTTGTTTAGTTCTGATTTTTTGGGAAAGTGTCCATCTATTAGTTTAACAAATATTGAACCTCTTTTGGTCTTTACTTCTATATTAAATAATGGTGGGTTGAAACATTGTATCGAACACTTTTTAATACAAATGTGTACTGGTCTAACCTTATTATGAACAAAAACTAAGTATTAATCTATCTATCTATCTATCTATCTATCTATATATATATATATATATATATATATATATATATACTGATTAATTAAAATCAAAGTAACTACTCGAATACAGGTATCTAATAAACATAATGTTCAAACAAATAAATTAAATATGTCGGTTGTTAATTCCATTTCATTAATCTCCGGAATTTTCCGTAACATTGTCTGTTTACATTTGTTTACTTTATGATACGCTTTCAGAACAGGGATTACTATTTACGAGAGATCAAGCATTCGTGTTTATAAGGTTTGATTTGTCTTCGCTTAGACTGTGAAATCATTCGTGGTCGAGAGATCTAAAATTCATCAGATCAATTGATAGCTTTTTCTATGATGTTAGGGGTCACAGGTTCGAATCTTGCCGAATGACACACATTTTCCGAACAGTATTTTTCGAAAGTACTCAGGCTGGAAGATTTATATATATATATATATAAACATAATGTTTAATTACAAACATAATATCTACTCAAATAAGAATATCTATTAAATATGATGTTCGAGCAAACAAATTAAATATGTCGATTTTATACCAATTTGAAAAATCTTCGGAACTTTATGTAAAAAGTATATATGTTGGGCGAAGAACTGAATAAAAGTGATTTTCTAGCAACAGAATGTATTGCTGAATATTGAGCTTCATTGGATGTACCTAATGATAAAGCAAGGAGGTTGACTTCTTAGGAGAAAATAGTCAACTAATGTCATTAAAAGACATCATGGAGTTGAGTTGAGTAGAATAATAATTTTGGCTAGTATTTAGATTTTTAAAGTTTAAGTTCTATATAAATTCAGGTAATTATTTTGTTCTTGAGAATTTTGAGTGATTTACACCACAACCAGCCATATTTCAGCTGAAAAATATATTTATGCAAGGCAAAGCCACTTCCTGAACTGCAGAGCTAATTATTGATCAGGTGAATAAAAAAGGTTTTATAAATACCAAATATTAATCATAAATGATCTTGTGATCTATCATTAAAATATATTTCGAGACATGATCACCCAAGCGTGTATCACGTAAGTTGCATAATTGAGATGGCACAGGACTGATGAAATGATGGAAACGAAAAGGAAATGCAATGAGGAAGGAAGGTTTGGAGAACCTGATACTAACAATCCAGCTAGAAGGAAAAAGAGACCGGGGAAAGCAGCGGATAACATATTTGAAGAGCCTGAACAGAAGGAGAGTTGCGTGGTGTAACAGGAGAAAGCGTGCTAAGAGCCACCAGGAATAGGGAGACGTGGAAAGCCATGATTGCCTACGTCCTGAAAGGACAAGGCACATAGAAGAAGAAGTAGTTCGCAGTTAATTATATCATTATTTTAAGCACTCAAGTCCATAACCGAAACAGCGGAAAGAACAGCTAATTGTTTATGGATCAAAAGAGAGAGTGCCTGGATTGCAAATTGTTAGCTAAAATTCCCCAAAATTCTGCGTCTAAATTAACGTTTCGGACGAGCTCATATACGGTTCGCCTCTAAATGGAAAGTGGCTCTGACTGTCGCCAATCAGAAGCATTTGCAAGGTTTCGTACTGGGCCTGAACGTAATTTTTCAGTGTCTGAAAGCGCTTATCGAGGGTGGGCCAGAAACTGATCATCTCTGGTTGGGTCGGCGCGGTGACGGGGGTATGATGTTGAAAGACCCGAAACCCCCTAGTGATCCTCGCGATGACATCACTGACGACACCCTCTAGCGCCCCCATTACGGTGCGTATGTTGGAAAATCTTCAACTTTTATCTACTATACATTTTAGTTGTTGCTCCTATTTTGTAGTTTCTATTAATTTGTACAGTTCTTTCTTTTTAATTCATTTTCGCATGTCCAGGTTTTGAAGAAGTTCTACAGGGTAATTAAATAGTTAACAACAAATTGTTTTCTAAATTTTGAAAATATGAAATACTTTTTGTAATTTAATTTCTACTCCAACAGCTTCTTTTCTCGCACTTCACGCCTGTGGAATTCCCTTCAACATACTTGCTTCCCCGACAGCTACAATCTCCGGGAGTTTAAATGTAAGGTCAATAGCACCTCCATTCTCTCAAACACTCTTCTGACATTTCCTATATCTAACCACTCTTTCTCACCACCTTCTCCTATGTAACCCCCTGTGCAATAGTGGCAGTGGAATGCCTTGCTTGGGGTGAAATGGTTAAGAAAAAAAATCGTCTTTAATGATTTGGCGAATATCGTTAAAGCTACATTTCTGTAGTAGAAATCTGTAATCTTGCATTTAAAATACATAAATCTTTAATGAATTAAATCTTTTTATGTTCGAATTTTGGATTGTATGAAATGACACTAGTCAACTATTTTCACAAATAATTATTTCTATCAATTAATTAGGAAAACATTCTCAATATTTAACTGTCAAATAAGTTATATTAGTTCATTTAATATATAAAATGATCATCATGATGATTAACATTAAAAATAAAATTACATTTTATACAAATGAAACTAAGATCAAAATTAGATTGATAAAATAATTATGAAGTTAAGTAATATTTTCTACTACGAATATTTTAACCAAAGTATATTTTCGCCTTAGTAAATAATTTTCACTATTAATTAAAGCGGCTTATTCTTGTTAAGCATATATTTCAAATGTGTACCATTAAATGAATTCCGAACAGGCACACACATAAACACACACACACACACACGCACACACACACACACACACACATATATATATATATATATATATATATATATATATTGTTTGAATGGGTACTGAAAGTTCTCTGTCAAAGGCATTTTTCAAACATCAGTATTTAAAAAATTCCCTTTAAGATTGAATGAATATTAGTTGAAATATATTCTCGTATATACACAGGATTAATGCAGTTTGTCAATTAACTGGGAAGTTAAGTGACAAATATATCTGCATAACTCCTATTAACACTCTATCTCTACCTCGATATCAAGTATTTAATGAAAACCCTCATTGCCAAAATACCTTTTATCAGTAAAACTACTGAAAAAACAACAATTTTCGTGTCAAACAGTATAACAACTCAACACTATTTTTTATATCGCCCCAAGCAAGGCAGTTTACTGGAAAGTTATGCGAAAGAGTGACAGGTTATAGGGGATGTCAGGAAATGGGTAAGGGAAGGATGAGAATATTGATGAGAGTGGAGTGGACGGAAAAAAGAACCATAAGTTAGTGAGATAGGAGATACTATTGACTTTACATTTAAATTCTTGCCTAGATATGGCAGCAGTATTCAATGTATATATATTAATGTATATTTGGGCAGCAAGCTTTCTTTTAAACATCTTTTGTTAAATAATTCTAAACTGTGAAATTGTCACTAGTGGCCGAGTATTTTTGCATGGGCATTTTTTTTCATCATAACTATATTTGACATATACTATCATCTTCCATAAAGCACTAACAAAAATTAATTTGTTTTCAGCCGCTCAAACATCACTAAATGTGCCGAGAAAAGCACACTTGAATTGTGGGTAAAATCAACAAAATTAATTAATTTACTAAAGTCGCCGAATTCGCACTATTTACATTATTCGGACTATTGTCCTCATCTTTGTTGCCATTTGTACGACGTTTCGGCTGTTGCACGCTCCGGTCTTCTTCAGGTGCTAGGAATTTCCAACCAAACCCTTTATTAAAATCACTGGCGTATATGATCTTCATTCCTTGCGTAGAGAATCTTTTGGTAGTCATGACTTATCTCTTTCTAACCCTGTAAGTTACTTGTTCACTACTGCTGTAGCCTGGTATTGAACTCACAACTCTTCGGGTCAAGTCATAGGAACTAACGAACGTTTATTTCCACTCGGCCATGTTTCCTTAAGGATTATAGGGAGATAACTTATGACTACCAAAAGAGGCTCTACGCAAGGAATGATCATATATACCTCAGTAAATGTAATAAAGAGTTCGGTTTGGAATTCCTAGCACCTAGAAAAGGCCGGAGCGTACAACGACCAAGACGTAGTACAAACTGCAACAAAGATGAAGACAATAGTCCCAATAATGTAAATAATGTAAATACTATCTCATCTCAGAATTATAGACAAATACTGAAGGTGGCCGAATTGTTTGGCACGACAGTATATATATATTATTTTAAAAAACAAGGAATTTATTGACAGTCCCTAAGGCCATTTCGTCTAACATCTTATCAGGAGAAAATCGTTGGAAATATAAATTAAACGAAAAGAACAGCAACAAAAATGAAGAGCAAAAAAAGTAGAGAAACACTTTAAAATAAATATACATAAAAATACATATGCTTATAACGAATGGAGGAGAAATTGCGTGTAAATAATTAGCGAGGGACAGTTAAAATAAAATAAAAATCGCCTAACAGATATAGAGTCTTCACAAAATCCTTTAGCCGGCAAAGGGAAGATTTCTCTAAAGATATACAGACTGACTCCGAAATCTTTCAATGATTATTGGAACTTGCTATATGTATAATTTTGAACCACTCTTTCCTATACGACTTGGCACAGGCTATATTCTCTAATAGGTGTTGAGCAATAGCCGATTCCCTATATGTAGATGGAAGATAACACATGTTATCACATTATCACATTATCTATTTTACCAAACCGTATTTTAGAAGGTACTTGATTAATTCTTGTTTATTTTAAAATATTTCCTCACTTTTTTGGCACTTCTTTTCGTTGCTGTTCTTTTGGTTTAATTTATATTTCCAACGATTTTCTCCTAATGAGATGTTGGACTAAAGGACGAAATTCCTTGTTTTTAAAATAGTATGCAAATTTTATACCTCCAAACCTTTATTTACATATATCTATATATATGGGTCTGACGAGCCACAAGGTCAGCAACGGCGAAATACATATTACCCATGAAATTGTAGAATATTTGAATTTTTTTCTAGATATATATTTAAAATATGCATATTAACCTATGTCTGTGGCATTATTCGGAGTTTCATGCATTACGCAATCATCAGGTGCATATTTCAAGTTGACCGTTTAAGAGAGTTAAATTTATTATCTTTCTTGCTCGCTTTTTTCTTCCTTTATTTCTCTTTTTGTTATTTTCTCCGTAATTATTAATTATTATTAATAATAATATGAATTACCCACCATTTGTATTCATCTCCTTGAATTTTACTAATTTATAAAATTTGAATTTAAATTTAAAATTTTTCATCTTCATGCTCTTTTTATCTATATTATGCTCTTGGTAAATTCATATATTTGAATTTTAATAATTTAAAAAAAATTAATTTAAATTTTGAATTTTTCATCTTGCTATTTTTATTTATATTACGCTCTTGGTAAATTAGAACATTAGCAGAATAAGATTTAACTTCTACGAAGATCTGCTAGTTAAGTGCTATAGGTGATACTTGCTTGATCGATCATGTCTTGAAAGAGACATGACTGACTGGCCAGAAGATTTTTCCTCAATAGATTGCCATTATTTTCTGCGGTCGACAGCTTGCTAATCAAAATGGTAGCACCCAATCTACCCTGATATTTTATCCATAGCTTGAAGGAAGAATGAATTTACGTGAACTTAAAATCGAATGTCTTAAACGGTCAGTTTGAAACATGCAATTGAGTATTTCGTAATGCAAGAAACTCAAATTCGTACCTCTGACTTAAAATATGAGTTGTGGTGCAGTGGATATCGACTCGGAACGACAAATCGGGAGTTCCGAGTTCGAAATCCAGTTGAACTCCTAACATTCACTTACGCACAAATACACTTGGGAAAGGTATTAATCCGTCTCTTCCCTCCATTTATGGGTTAATCAACTGGACAGATTGAGCTCTATAGCCTTGGCTGGCAACCAGTCTACCGCAGAAACTAATGGCAACCTACTGCGGGATAATCTTCTGCCCAGTCAGTCATGTCTCTTTCGAGACATGATCGATCAAGCGTGTATCACGTATGGCACTTAACTGACTGACTTAAGATAATATATATATATATATATATATATATATATATATTTGTGTGTGCGTGTGGGTGTATTAAAAATATGCATAAAATGCTAAAAAGGATATATTTCGCTTTAACTTTAGCAGCATTTGGGGAGAATTAATAAATGTTTCGGTAATTTAAATTCTACGGTGTTTGTTGTCGTCGTTTAGATTGACGATACGTGTTTGTATATGCTTAATTCTATGGGATATACAGAGTAATCATCGTGAAATTTGTGTCTAATCTACTGAAACTGCAACCTGATGAAATCGTATATTTGTATGTGTATCAAATAACATCACAAAAAATGAGCAGTCAATGAAATGCCCAATCAATGAAAACCGAATTCACAATATTCGGACTATTGCCCTCAGCTTTGTTGCCATTTGTACGACGTTTCGGCCATTGCACGCTCCGGTCTTTTTCAGGTGCTAGGAATTTTGAACAGAACCCATTATTGCAATCACTGAGGTATATGATATTCATTTCTTGCTTAGAGTCTCTTTTGGTAGTCATGAGTTATCTTCTTTTAACCCTGTAGGTTATTTGTTCACCACTGATGTAGCCTCGTATTGATTGGGCAGCTGTCACAGAATTAAACAAAAAACGAAATATTCAAATATCTTCCTTCATAACGAAAATAGTTTCGATGAATCCAAAATAAAAAAAAACGAATCGTGTAAATTTCTAAATCAACTGAAAGTTTTTCACTTAATTATAGATAATATAATCAATCCTGACTTGGTAGCCCACCTTCAGTCACTTTCTCACCGACGCGATGTGGCTTCTCTCTGTCTTTTCTACAAGTATTTTCATGGAAACTGCTTTGCCGCATCTTTTTATAGTCGAAATATTTAAAACGCAACCGCCTCTTTGACATTAATAGTTTCTTTTCTCGCGCTTCCGGTTTGTGGTACCCACTTCCTTTTGATTGCTTCTCTGATAACAACAATCTTCAACAGTTTAAATGCAATGTCAACTGCATCTTTTATCTGACCTTTTATCTGACCTTTTCATCGACATCCTTTTCATCCTTACCTTAATCTTACCTTACATCCTTTTAATCTTCTTATTCTCAAACCTGCGTATCATTTGCATTTCTGTATGTATAAAACTTTTTCCGTTACACCCAATGGTGTGTAGGGCATCGTTTTTGCTGTTTCCGTAACAAACTGGTTTTTATGGGGCAGGGTTGTTAGCCCTGCGCCCAACCCCAAACCTGGAGGAAGGTGACACACGGCCGAAAGTACGGGGTACCCAGTGAGGATCGAACTCACTACTCAGTTATAATGATTCTAGCAAGACAAGACGAGCTTGTTAACCATTACATCACGCCGAGGTGCCCTTCTATGTATGAATATTAATAAATATGCATAAACATATATACGCAAACACACGCACACATATAAAAAAATTTTTCTGGTGTTAATTAAACAGTGCGCAATGTAATATAACACAGCTTTTAAGTACATGTTTACAAACAGACGTATTATTCTACTTCGATAGCGCAACTTGGAATTTCATGCACTATATAATTTACAATTGAATATATATATATATCTGATGAGCTGTGATACAGCGAAACAGATCTATCTGCGGATGACTATTTAAGATCTCACACCTTGATTGAGCACCCTGGAAGATTGGTAGATTTTGAAAAACGGTAGCTACTCTAGCATCTACGCATCGTTCACTCAGCAATGAATTAGAACACTCTCAGCTATTGAGCGTGTATAATGATAATATACACGCTTAAAAGTCTGTCTCTTTCTACCGAGCGCCCATAGCTCAGAGGTAGAATCGCCGGCTGACGTCAATTCGGTCGCGTTTCAATCGTGGGTTAAAACCATCGGAGCCTAACCCTACTGATGAGCTGCGATATAGCGAAACAGATCTGTCTGCGGATGACTATATATATATATATATGTTTATATATACTACCGGCCATAATTATTAGGTCACCCCAGAACTTTTAAAAGAAATTATGTATTTCATACTATTTTTAGTATTTATTGCCAAATGAAAATAGAACGGTTCTTTTGTTATTATCACATTGCAAAATTTTACAAGACAAGAATGCAAAGATGAACTCGTCCGAATCACCCAAAATTTTCTTCATTCTTTCATCGATAAAACTGCAATATAGGTAATTATTAAATATTTATTAATTCATTTCATGCACGTGTTATTGTGCAATATTAACAAAAGAATCATTCTATTTTCATTTACAATTATTCACTTTGCAATAAATACTAAAAAGTAGGATTAAATTCATCATTTTTTTAACACTGGTGTCACTTAATAATTATGACCGGTAGTGTATATATATAATTTAATTGTGATAATGTTTTGCCCCAAGATTGCTTTTTTTAGTAGGCTTACTGATAAAATGTAAATTGTCAAGCAGTTTTATTTTTTATCGGAAAGTGCTCGATATCGGGATGGAGATACAGCTTTGAAAAGCTCAATGATTTTGTCACTTTAACTGATTGGGTTATATATATATATATATATATATATATATATATATATATAATTTATAATATAAATATGTTATAAGATAACTACATAAGTAGATTTTTGTTTCGACACTATCCGTGATATAACCATAAGTTCATTATACGCTCACTCACAGGTTCTACATAACCTTACATATCGGTACTATCGCCTATACGTACTTGTACCCACATGCACGTATATACATACAATTACATAGACTAATCGTTATTTTACTGAAATATTTTCGTTAAAGCCCATAACAAATGAATTTTCGTGTCTGTTCTAGCATACTTCGGACCGGAGATTGTTTTGTTTTGATTGGTCCATGCTGTCTTTGTGACAACGCCTCCCTGATTAGGAGTGTTCAGCTACTCATTCAAACATTTAAACCCCTCAAACTTGTAATTGAATTCATCACTTGATAAGACACGGATAGTGTCGAAATAAAATGGCTACTTTTGTAGTGATGTTATAACATTTATGTTATAAATTTTAAATAAATATTAATATCTCTTCTACTTTGTATTGAGTGGTATTTAAAGAATAGTGTTTCTTTGGACACGGAATATTTTTCCATCCATACTTACCCTATAATTGAATATATATATATATATATATACAACCGGGCATATATATATATATATACACTACAACCGGCCATAATTACTAGTTTTAAAAAATGATGTATTATATATAGTATTTATTGCAAATTGAATAATTGTAAATGAAAATAGAATGGTTCTTTTGTTAATACTGCACAATAACATGTGCATCAAATGAATTTATAAATATTTAATAATTTCCTATATTGCAGTTTCATCAATGAAAGAATGTAGAAAATTTAGTGTGATTCGAACGAGTTCATCTTTGCATTCTTACCTTGTAAAATTTTGCAAAGTAATAATAACAAAAGAACCATTCTATATTAGTTTATAATTATCCAGTAAAAATAGTATGAAATACATCATTTCTTTTAACAAACTTGGGTAGCCTAATAATACACATATACATACTCCACCGGGCATAATTCTTTGACCACCCAAGTTTGTTAAAAGAAATGATGTATATCATGTACATATATCACACACATATGAAAAATATATATCCTCAGTGTATCCCACACATAGATACAAAGTCACGTTTGCACATATTTTGAAAAGTCACATATACAGGCTTGTCTTGCCAAATCACTGTAATTTCTTTTATTAATTAGGATTTAATCATATCCGTTAACCATAGCTCCATCCTGTCTGTTGTGCTTTATAGACTGGAATGTGTGAACTGGTCAGTGAGATCGTTGCAAAACTGTCAACCTTTCAAAACCATATTATGAGATGGTTGACTAGGGATCACATCACCTTGAACACAATTAAAGTCGGGCCAATCCCATCAGTTGTTAAATCTAAGGTACTGAAACTGTTTGGACACATCAAGGGATCAATTTGCGGCGTCCGTAAGATATGTGGGGAGGAAATGACGGTAGGCAAAGGAAACAGAGGTCAACCACCAAAACGCTGGCTTGAGAATATTCACTTGTGATTCGGATTTTCCATCGATAACGTAACTCGGCTGTTCTTGACCAACCTCCTTATTGTGAAGAAAGATACTTCATGCTGATTCACCGTCTGTAACAAGTAGATCGAGCAATTAAGGATGATGATGATGATGATGATGATGATGGTAATTTCGGACGACATTTTTTTAGTCATCACTATGCTGAAATATTTCACTTCAATTAAAAGGTCAACTAACCAATGTTAATTTTGTCAGGGAATTCACTTTTACTTTAATTTAATCGATATTACTTTACTTTTTTTAATTTCTCATATAACTTATTCCTATAACGCCATACTATATTTAATAATCTCTCGCAAGTGATACTGTTATAGATTAACTCTTCAGAAATTATAGGTTTAGACTCTGTTGAATATGAGCATGTTTGAAAAGAATTGACAAAGTAAAAAACAGACACGGGAGTACATAGATAGATAGATAGATAGATAGATAGATAGATAGATAGATAGATAGATAGATAAATAACAAACTGAGATAGATAGATAGATAGATAGATAGATAGATAGAGAGAGAGAGAGAGAGAGAGAGAGCTAGAGAGAGATAGATAGATAGATAGATAGATAGATAGATAGATAGATAGATAGATAACAAACTGAGATAGATAGATAGATAGATAGATAGAGAGAGAGAGAGAGAGATAGATAGATAGATAACAAACTGAGATAGATAGATAGATAGATAGAGAGAGAGAGAGAGAGAGAGATAACAAACTGAGATAGATAGATAGATAGATAGATAGATAGATAGATAGATAGATAGATAGATAGATTAGACAGAATATTCTTTAGATATACATGAAGAGAAAAATAGATATGAAGAGTATGGTAGGTATGTAGATATTTAAGAGACATAATGAGATAGATAGATAGATAGATAGATAGATAGATAGATAGATAGATACATACATACATACATACATACATACATACATACTGAGCTACATACATACATACATACATACAGACTGTGATAGAACATAGTGAAATAGAAGAATGGAGGGTTCAACTATATACATTCTTTAATTCTAATTAAAATCATCATCTTGATTTTGTTGCCTTTGTAAATTTGAAATGTTTTTATTGTTATTTTGTTTCTTATATTTGCTGTTGATATCGAATGTTTTATTCTCATTCTGATTATTTTATGAGCGAGGAGAGAAACTTTTCCACAGCATGCAGTAAAATAAAAAATATATCAATGTCTGGAAGAGCAAGCACTCGTTCCTCGAAACAGGACTCATCATTCCAAAATGCAAGACCTGACACTGAAAATCTCGGGAGTACAAGTTGTGATAAAAAGCCACCACAAAGAAGAGAATGTTAGACTAAAAGAGCCAACGTATGACGGTTACAAGTCAGTCAGTCAGTCAGTTAATTGCCAGAAGTTATATTTGCTTGGGTGATCATGTCTCGAAAAAGACATGAATGTCTGGGCAGAAAACTTTCCCGCAGTAGGTTACCCTTAATTTCTACGATAGACTGGTTGACAACCGAGGATATAAAAGCCAATCTGCCCTGTTATTTAATCTATAGCTGGAGAGAGAAACAACAAATTAATACCTTTACCAATGGTATTTGCGCGTAAGTGAAGGCAATAAATTCAACAAGAATTAGAACTCAGGTCTTTGATATCTCGTTCCAAGCCGATATCCATTGCTCCACAATGCACATCAATATCTGATTGATGGTCAAATGACAGCACCTAAACGTTTTAGATTCAAGAAAAGTGCTCTACTCAAACAAAATAAATAAAAATATCTCATTACGATTACTGCAACTTAGAATACGAATATTAATTGGAAGGATTCGTGGAATACACGAACATGATAGATAGATAGATAGATAGATAGATAGATAGATAGATAGATAGATAGAAGACAGGAGGCAGGGAAACATAGATAGATAGATAGATAGATAGATAGATAGATAGATAGATAGATAGATAGATAATGAACAGAGTAATGTGCGTTATGGTACAGTGGATATCGTCTCGAAACGAGAAATCGGGGAGCCGAGTTCAATTTCCAGTGAATTCATTGCATTCACTTACGCGCAAATATAATTGGGAAAGGTATTAATCCGTCTCTTCCTTCCACTTATGGGTTAAATAACAGGACAGATTGGGTTCTATAGCCTTGGCTGGCAACCAATCTACCGCAGAAAGCAATGGCAACCTACTGCGGGATAATCCTCTGCCCAGTCAGTCATGTCTCTTTCGAGACATGATCGCCCAAGCGTGTATCACGTATGGCACTTAACTGACTGACTGAGATAGATTGATTTCTTATACTTCGATTTTGTACTATCCCAAATATTTATGGAGCATTGTTCAGCAACTAATAACCATAAATCTTTGCAAACGATCTGTATCACATTATAGTATTCACAGAAATTTCTCCATTTTTGTGTTTCAGTTTTGTTTAATGTGAGCAAAATCATAAAATATATATATTGAAGATCCTATTCTTTTATTCTTTACTCACTGTTAAAATCAATAAAAAAAATTCGAAAATTTTAAACAAATGCACGTTAATGTAAATATTGACACGATACAACCTAAAGTTAATTTTACTAGAAATGAAACGCTCCTAAGAAGCACATAACGAACATTTAGGGAACTCCAATTTCCAGATATTTTTGCTTCACAAGAAAAAAATAAAACATTTTCTAGAACAGAAGGATTTTTTTAAATGAACAAAAATAGAAGCAAAATTGGCAAATGAATAAATGAAGCAACACATTTGGTTATTTTTGTCTATATTTTTAATATTGTGGGTTATTTTTGTTTATTGATGACTACATTTGATGCGAGGGGATATCATCAGAAAGAGCTCCAATTGCACTTTGTAATTCGTACAGATTCTTCAAAAAAACGATTCTGTTCTTTCTAGAATATTTTGGCATTCTGTCTCTTCCAGTCTTATTT
Source organism: Ascarosepion bandense (assembly GCA_037127315.1). Classification (NCBI taxonomy): domain Eukaryota; kingdom Metazoa; phylum Mollusca; class Cephalopoda; order Sepiida; family Sepiidae; genus Ascarosepion; species Ascarosepion bandense. The sequence goes on along the minus strand of JBBBDQ010000525.1, from coordinate 2,828,275 downwards.
AATACTTCTCTATATATTCTCATCTCTTATTATATATATATGTGTGTATATATATATATATATATATATATATATATATATATATATATATATATATATATCTCTGTGTGTGTGTGTGTGTGTGTGTGTGTGCGTGTGTGTGTGTGTGTGTGTCTGTCTGTCTGTCTGTGCGTTTCTGTGCGGGTGTGTGCATTTCGAAAGAATTAAAATATTTATTTTTAATTCGACATTGTTATTACGTTGTTATAATGGATACTTCCTATTATTAATAGAATTCCCATTATTATTGTTATCAAACTATATAATACGTTTTTGAGAACTCTTACATTTTAATGCTCTACTCGCAATTTAACAAACGAAGTATGCACTATAATACCGTTTTAATGTAATATATGTATATATATCTATATATCTATATATATATATATATATATAAGGTGTGATGCGTAAATTGTCACACTTTTATATTTATAATTTCTCACATGCGCTTTGATTTTGGTTTTAGTCGACTGCACAGTATAGTAAGGTTAATTGGGCACTAACAAAATACTGTGACGCAATTCACTTCGCCAGATTTTGGAAACGGCATGCTGTACAGCTTGCTATTCGCGCTGGAAGATGCATTACGAATATTTCCGAGTGTTTGGCCGTCAATCTGAGGAGATTTCAGAGAATTTAGAAAAAACTGGATGATATATCTACTCTACAAGATAGTGTTTTGAATGATCACTGGTGATAAAGATGCTATGCTTCCATTCATCCTCCCACAGGGTCTCAGTCTCAACATGGAAGCCGACATCAAGTAGAAGGTAGATATGCCGAAAGTCAAGAGGGTGGCAGTTGGTATACTCGATGTCTAGCAACAGAACACAAACAGAAGACCACAGTCATGCTTGTCAGATAATTACTGTGATGACATCTCCCCTTACATCTTGCTAACTCCCCAAACTGCAATCCTCGGATTATTATGGGACACAGTTCAGCGAGAGACTAATAAAACTCCTTGTAACACCATATATGAACGGAAAGCAAGAATTATGGCAGAATTCACCATCTGAAACAAGGAGAGCGTCCAGAAGAACTGCAAGAAATTTAGGAGTCGTCTTGGTTGAAGCAAATGACGATAATATTCAATAAATTTACTCTTTAGTATTTCAAGATACGTTGTATAATTTTCGTAAATATACCTGTAAAAATTACATGTCAGCTTTATTTTAATTTTTTAATAACTAAATAATTTAAATGAAAATTCATCCGTCGCAACATATATATATATTTGAATAAAATAGACGTCATTATACTCACCCAACCTGAGGAACCTTTCGGCCAACACTCTTGAAAGGCTTACGTTGGCTTTATTGTAGATGGTAAATACAGAACAAAGGATTACTTACAAAAATGTGGGGAAAGATGGAGATCATCTAAAAATAAATTTTAATCAATAAAATTAAATTTTTAAATTTTTAATTTATTGATTAAAATCTATTTTTAGACGAGCTGCATTTTCCCCCCTTTTTTGTGAGTAATCCTTTAGTGTTTTCCTTTGTCTTGTATTTACCATCTACAATAAAGCCAACTTAAGCCTTTCAAGAGTGTTGGCCGAAAGGTACCTCAGGTTGGGTTAGCATAATGAGGTCTATTTTATTCAAAGTAATTAGTTCTTTCTGTCGGTACAAATCATTTTTTGCATATATATATATATATATATATATATATATAATTTATTTGTTTGAACATTATTTTTAATCGATACTCGTATTTAAGTAGATATTTTGTTTTTAATCAAACTGTATATTCATATATTTATTTCTACCGGCCTGATTAATTACGATAAATTTTGTTACGATAATGTGTCATTCGGCAGTATTCGAATCTGCGACCCCTATCAGCATAGCGAAAGCCACCAATTGATCTGGTGTTTCTTAGAAAACTCGACCACAAATGTTTCCACAGTTTAATTGATGCTTAGTCAAGCCTTATATTCGCAGGTTTGAATCCTGACGAATGACACACATTTTCGGAACAAAATTTACGTAATTAATCAGGCCGGTAGAAATAAATATATAAATATACCGTTTGCTTAAAAACAGAATATTTACTCAAATACGAGTATCGATTAAAACTAATGTTCAAACAAATAAATTAAATATGTCGGTTGTTAAAACCATTTCCTCAATCTTCGGGATTTTCCGTAACACACACACACACATACACACACACACACACATATATATATATATATATATATCATGCGAGGGTAATCCTGAAATTAATATATCCCATTTTATTAAATTGAAAAAATACATCATATGCTGTAGTTGATAGTACAGAATGTAGCAAATAACTACCGCCTTATAATAATTTCCCGCCTAAAAATTAATTCCCGCCAATAATACACTTTGTTCCCTTGTAACAGATCGCACCTAAGTGGCAGTCTGAACAGTAGTGTTTAACAAGATAGTACGAAGCTCCTTTTCATAACAGAAAAATTAAGTCTATTTCCATTCATCGACACTCGTTCAACTTTTGCGTAGATTCTTCTTGTAATCCATTCATTTATTGTCCTTTCCCTCCCTAAAAATCTTTTCATTTTCTTTTCTTCCCAGGAAAATTACATCTTATTGGCTTCATGGCCTCACTTGGGGTGAGATTATTTTAAAAATAAAACACCAAACTGCAGTTATAAAAATGCTTTTCCTTGTAGATAAAGCGTTTTAAATGTTTCGACGTTAATATGTTTAGCAAGTCACATTCTAGGCGCTGCATCGAATTTGTTTTCATCTCTTTTGTAATAATGATGCTACCTTGGAAAAATATTACGCTATAGCTAAAATGCTATCCATGGTGTTATTTTGTTCCTTGTGTTATTTCTTTGATTAATGCATCCCAAACATGGCGATAATGCAAGATGCCTATTGGGAGTAAAAATAAATTAAAAGACTCTCGTAGAAACCTAAAAAAGAAAAAAAAAACTGAACAAGAGACAAAGAATACGAATGGACTTCTGCTCAAAATACCGGGAAGAACTGGTAGAAGAATTCTAGATTCCGTAGAATAATTGCGAAGCATTACTTAGAGAATAACTTTCTTGTGTATGTATATATACCTATATGCATGCATATAAATATATATTTATGTATTTTTTCTGTATGTATAATTATTACATATATGTACACATATATAGTTATTACACGTTAGAAATGTATAATATACGTACATTTATATGTAATCATATAATATGTATATACATTTTTAGTACATGTAAATTACAAGTACACATATATAAGTATTTATAATACATGCCTACATACATGTGTGTGTGCGTGTGCGTGCATGTGTGTGTAGTATTGAATTATATTGGTGCTTAGTATCAAAACTTCTTATTTTTCATTAATTGACTGATTGGGAAGACTTTTTGACGAGCAGTTTTATTTTTCTCATAGGGTGCTCGAGATCGAAACTGCATTAATAGAATTAATATTGACAGTGTTTTTTTAGTCAAATCGACTCCAAAGTTTGGGGAAGGTATTATTAGGCAGTTTTCACTTTCTAGGGGTCCTGAAGCAGAATAGTTACACACACACACACACATATACATATATATATATATATATATATATATATATATATATATATGTATATGTGTGTGTGTGTGTGTGTGTGTGTGTGTGCTAAGCCTTTTATATGTATAAAATTGTGGAAGTCAGCCACTCACGCTACCATGGTATTTACCTTTTCAGTTTCATCAGGGGATTTGCATTGCAATTGTATCTGTAATACTATTTGTATTGTATTTATAATACAAATCACCTGACGAAACTAAAAATATCGAAACCATGCTTAGCGTAATCGTCTGATCTTCCCAACTTATATATATATATATATATATATATGTTTGTGCTTGTGTGTATTATTTCAAACGATTAGATATACCCAAACATAAAAATATTTATAGAAATATTTTAACTAAATTAAGTTTTTCATTTGATATAATTAAAGCAGCGTAATCAGGTTAATAAAAGCCAAACAATTTCCCGCATTGATTTATCGTCCTTGGAAGCTTTTACAAGATTTATAGGCATGTGGTGATTTTCTAAGCGCCGCTTAGATGTGGCGCATGGCCGAATGTAAGTGACACTCAATGAGAATCGAACTCACTACTAATGATTCTAGCTAGACAAGCTTCCTAACCATTACACCACCTCGAGGTTCCCCAAAAAACATGTAGTCATATATACTTTTTTTCAACCAAATCCAGAATTTCATTCTCAAAAGAGGTTTGATCTGCGATTTAAAGTAAGCATTATGATATTACTGAATAGAATTTAATATCAAATGAGGAACTTTTTTCTAAAAGGAGTTGATCTGTGGTGCCTTGAATATGTACTGAGTTCCTCCTGAGAGTTACCAAAGCAAGCTTTGCAGTCATTTTCACATCAGAACATTAAAAGACTTTGTTGCATTATACGGTCGATCTTGAAGGTAGCACCATTGTAACGAAGTGCAGAATTAGACATCAGTTTATAGACATTTATTTCAGAAATTCTCTTGAAAAGACAATGTTGGTTTCAATTTTTTTTAAATTGATGATTGTTGCGTGATGATCGTTGTTTTGCATTTTACGAATGCATGTCCTCCTGAAATCCTGTAAAATTAGATAAAGTCCCTCAGAAGACGAAATATATTGACTAGGTTTTTCTTTTGTCTTTATTCATAGTAACATATATTCATGAATTTTTCAATTTTTTTTTGATAGTTCAAGATAATTCCCTTTCTTTTTTCTTTTTATTTCTCTCCCTTTCTCTCTCTTCTTCCACTTCTTTTCGCTTTCGTACTATCTACCTTTACTTTTTACTTCTTGTTATTTTTCTAATTCTCTGATTATTTTGCTTTGTTATGATTTCTTGTTTCACGTTGGTTTGCCTTTTTCTTATCTTTGTTTTATCCTCTTACACGCCTTCCTTTCTATTTTTCTCATTCTCTCCCTCCCTCCTTCTCTCAGTCTCTGTCGATTGCTCATTTTTGCTATCTTTTTTGTCATATGTTTTAGCTTTAGTAACCCACTTTATTTCTCTTTCTGTCTTTGTTCTCTCATAAAATAAAACACCAGTAATCGTGCAACTAGACTAGCAACAATGTCTCACCCATTCACAGTTAGATCAACCAAATGCAGACAACAATTCTACTCCTGTAGCTCCTTTTCCGCACTTCCCGCCTGTGGAACTCGCTTCCATATTCTTGCTTTCCTGACGGCGACAACCTCCAGGAATTTAAATGCAAGGTCAATACTCATCTCTTAACTACTTGACCCTACTTCTTTCCACACTGTCCTGTAGATCCTTTCCTATCTCTCCACCTTTGCAACAGTCATCACACCTGTATTCCCATCCTTCTCTTGCTCCTTTCTAACTGGGTCGTCCTTCTCCTCACTCTCCTCTAATCTTTTTACTCTTATGTAGCCTCCTGCACATCAGTGGCGTTACCGCCTTGCTCGGGGTGATATGATTAAAAAAAATATCTAGGTTCTTATTCTATGTGCCCTCTGCTTTCAGGACATAGGCGATCATAGCTTTCCACGACTCCCTATACCTGGTGGCTTTTAGAACGCCTTCTCCTGTTACACCATGCAACCCTCGTTCCGTCATCTACCTGATTAGGTTCTTCAAATATGTTATCCCATGCTTACCCCTGTCTTTTTTCCCTCTATCTGGCCTGTTAGTATCAAGTTCTCCAAACCCTTCTTCCTCATTGCATGTCCCAGGAAATTCAGCTGTATTTTCTTGATGCTCAGTATTAATTTCCTTTTCGTTTCCATCCTTTCCAAAACTTCATCATTGTTCACACGCTCGATCCATGACATTCGCAGCATTCTTCTGTAGAACTAAATTTCAGTTGCTTCAAGTTTTTCCTTCATCTTTGATGATATTGTTCAGCATTCACTGCCATATTGACGAACTGACAACACATAGCAATCTAGTACTCTCTTCTTTGTTTCTAGCAAAATTGTCCTGTTTCTTAATACTTTACTCAACTTCTGGAATGCGTCATTTGCCATGCCAATTCGCATTTACATTTTCGTACCTGCTTGATTCAGGTATCCCCGACCTGTATTTGGCATATGGGGCTGCCCTTTTTACTGATTACCATGCATTCGGTTTTTTGCAGTTTATTTGTAATCCTTTCTTGTCACTCTCTTCAGTTACCTTAACTTCATAAAATTCATATGAGTAAAATTCCAATGTGTTTTCTATTATTTTAACCCCATTTAATATAAGACTATTATATATATAAATATGTATACTCACAGGGTGAATACTAGCCTGAAGATGTGAAATAATTCGAGTACTTTTCAGCACCATTTTTTGAAATATTTCCATTATCAATATTTTAATTATTATCCAAATATTTTGAGCACCCGAAGAAGACCAGTAAACAGATGAAACATTGTGAACATTAGTCCGAATGGAGTAATGTTAACTCCTCTTCCAAGAAATGAAAGCAGAAACCCTATCGGATATATATATATATATATATATATATATATATATATATATATATATATATATGGGGTGCGAATGATGAATTGTTGTCAGAATTAAGAAAAAATTAAAATGAAACTGACATCTTATTTTAATAGATATATGTACCAAAACTACACCAATAAATAATAATCAAAGAAATTGAACTCTTGGTGGTTTTCGTGGCCATATGTATCGGGGTGACAACCATGACTAGCATGGCATGGTGCAGAGTCCTATTTCCAGATATAGTGTTTTCCAGGAGGCACTATCTTGACCCAGAGCATCACTATCTCCACGAGGCACTTGGTCTAAAACTTTGTGTCGAGTCTGAGGTTCTCTGGGAAAGTAAATGAAGTCATAGCATCGCGTTTACTAGTGATTAGGCCAAACACGATGATTTTGTCTCGATATATCATCCAACGCTTTCTGAATCCCCTGCACACTGAAATATTCATATTGAAGCTTCTGGGGTTAATAATAAGCAGCACAGCATGCTGCATCTAAATCTCTGGACAAGCGAATTGCGTCATGGGGCTCTTATTTTCACAGGTGATGCCCAACTGACTCTACTATACTCTGCAGTCGACAAAACCTAAATAAAAAAAGGTGTATCATCGAGTTTAAAAATAAAAGTATTGACAATTAATCTATCGCACCTCCCTCTCTCTCTCTCTCTCTCTCTCTGTATATATATATATATATATATATATGTGTGTGTGTGTGTGTGTGTGTGTGTGTGTATGTGTGTGTATGTCTATATGTATCTATATATGTATGTATTTCATAATTAGCAACATCATCATCGTCTTTCTGCTCAACATCATATTCGTCATCAATGAATATAGGAATGCTTCCAAACTTTAGAATAATAGCCATTTTAATGCACACAATCATATACACAATCAATTCAAGAAGAAAGATGTATAATTTTAGGTTTGCTTTTTCATACATTTCTTTCCAACAGCAGTATATTTTATGAGAAGTATATCCCACAGATATTTTTTTAGTCCGGATTTGATAAAGAACAGTTTGACTCACTCACATTTCACTCAGTAAAAGTCTGTCTCTGATATATATATATATATATATATATATATATATATATATGTGTGTGTGTGTGTGTGTGTGTGTGTGTGTGTATGTGTATGTGTGTGTATATGAGTATACATATGTGTGCGTAAATATATATATATATTGTATATATATATATATATGTGTGTGTGTGTGTGTGTGTGTGTGTGTGTGTGTGTGTGTGTGTGTGTGCGCGTGTGTGTGTGTGTGTGTGTGTAAATTATTTTAGATAGAGTGTATCTTTAAAGGAACCAAATGAATAAAAAAGAGAAAAACTATTCTTAATCGACGCGTCATCTGATAGACTTTTGATATGATCTTCATAGGACGAAACGCGTCGGCTAACAATTGCTTTTCTTCTTGTTTTTTATTCATATATATATATATATATATATATATATATATATATATATATATATATGGAAAGAATAAGTAAAGAACAGATAGGAAAAATGACTTTAATCTAACGTGTTTCACTTGAACAAGCTTCTACACAGATTTTTTAAAGTTGTCTTCAAAAACTCTCTGAGGAAGCTTGTTAAAGTTAAACATGTTGGATTAAAAACACTTTTCCCTACCTGTTCTTTGCTTATTCTGTTCATCTTGTCGGATTTCAATCCATATATTCAACTCATATAGATATTTCAATTGTTTTGGCTGTCTTATTTTTAACTGTTTTTTTTCTCTTTTTTAAATTTCATTTTTGGTTTTATTGATTTCAGCATTTATTAGAATAAAATGAAAACAAAACAATTATATATTTTGACTGATTAAAAAACAGTTGTTTTTATAATTATACTGATCGTAATAATAGGAAAAATATTAACAACGAAGGTTCACATTGGTAATAACAGTTGTTTTAAGAAGGCTCTGGTTAACATCAAAGGTTGATTACAAAGTAAGTGTTCTCTCTCTGTGGGGTTGTGGGTGTGATTAAAAAAATAAGAGTTCATCCTTACTTTCTCCTTTCTGTTCGCCATTATCCAGATACAAACTATTTTGTCGCTTTCAAAGATATAGTAATAAAAACGTGGTAACTGGGATTTTGATTATGGCAAAACGATCTAATTAATATATCAGTGTATTCAAAATAAACACTTGAAATACTTTCTTTACTGATAATGTTCAGAACTCTTTCATTTTGTTTGTTGAAGATCAAAATATTTCCACAAAAAAAAAAAACGGATCACACTTAGCCATTAAATTCTGTAAACTTTATATACGATTAATTAATTAATTAATCAGTATCACTAACTGATATCGGTAATGTAATGATTATTCTCCAATTAATTTCGATGTATGCAAATCTAAATATCAACATAAGTGTTTCTTAGCTTCAAATACATAACTACATCTTATTATCAAAATGCATAAGCTTCTAAGTGAACATGTATCAAGGGCCGATTTTTTCAGGGGCTTTTCCATATTTTGGGGCATCTCTATAAGTCTGGATTTCCGAAATTTATGAGAAAATGATCTAAAACCTACGTATGTCTGTTCTTTTGTATCTTGAATCGTATTATCGATAAGACTAAAAACAATAAAAAATGTTTTATTGTTTTAAGCAATTATATTATATTTGTCTTGTGTTGGTCACAAAATATCTCTCTTATCATCTTCAAGTCAATTTCGAATATGCGCAGCATTTTCACTTCTACGCCATTTTTATCTCCGAGATGTGACACGACTTATGCTCAAAGAACATTCCGAACATTAGTTTTGCAATAAAATGTACTTGAAAACGTGAATATACAACTAAATTGTATTTATAGATTTATATACCTATGTGTTTGCATATATGGGATACTGAATTTGCGTGTAATTTTGCGACGATCAATTTGTAGTTGTATCCGTGTGGCTTAACAAAACAGAAGAACATGAGGAAAGTGTAAATTACGAAAAGTCTATCAATTTATATTGAAAGCATAAAGGGTTTTGTGTCTGATTGAAGTTTTCTTGTACGCAAAACTGAAGAAAATATATTTACAGAAACTTTAAAAAATTGGACCGCACAAATATTGTGTAATATTTTTGAAAAAATTCTGTGAACACGACTCAAGAAAAAAGAAAAAAATACAAAATTAAGAAAATTTAGCAAATTGAAAGCAAAAAAGTCTCTTATATGTTTCTTTTTATTTATATTTTTGAATTTATATTCGTGTATCTGCTGATTATTTTGATAACATTTTATATGATTTTGCAACAATAAACACCAAATCAATTACATTTGGCAAACACAAATCGAGGCAAAAACAACATTTTGCACAGAAATAAAAAAATTAAAACAAATTGACAATAATGTAGCCACTAAAAAATTTTAAAAAATGTCAGCACAGCGAGAACCAACCCAGGACCCAAAAGAGGGACTTTGGCGTGGACCGGGAATTACTCATCCGTTGAAAAAAAAAAAGAAAAAGAAAAATTATGAAATAAGTAAATAAAATTATATAATATATATATATATATATATTTGGGTGGGGAGAAGGATATTATATTTGTGTATTTATGTGGTATATGTATATATATATATATATATATATATATATATAAATATAAATATATGTGTGTGTGTGCGAGTGTTTGTGTGTGTGGCTATATATATATATATATATATATATATATATGTATAGTGTAGTTGATTGATTGTGATACTAAAGTAGAATACAAGACACTTTTCAACAATAACTGTACGGAAAAATAGAAAAAGAAAAAAGTATATATACGTTTATATATATATATATATATATATATATATATATATATATATAGACTTTTTGCATATCCATATGAACTACTGTATGCATGTATATATATATATGTATGTATGTATGTATGTATATATATGTAAGTATATATATATTAAAATATTCATATAAATTACTATATAAACCAAGATATTAACACGGCCACACATTTATATGCCTATGATGCGTGGTATCATGTGATTGTTGCATGTTGTTGTTTAACTGAATTACGTCAATTGTAAATAATTTCGAAAAATCTACAAAATTCGAAAGATGTCCGTGTGTCCGCGGATATATCAGTATGCATTAATTTGAGTGTTTTAATTTTGTAACATATTTTATGTTTTGGGGTTTTTTTTTTTACCGTTTTAAAGACAAAAGAATTTCATTATCAACTTTAGCAAATATATTTAATGATAGAAAAATTATCATTTGAAAAACTTCATAAACTTTTTTAAAGGCATTATTTCAAAATACCAAATAAAATTATCTCCATTTCCGGCAATAAACGTAAAATTTTATTCATTTAAATTGATATTGGGCCCATCGATACTCAATGAACTTTATTTTAAATTTCTTTTTATTGACATTTAAAAGAAATGTTTAAGCTTTTTTTAATATACTATGACTAAAATGCAATATTAACCTTGCGTTAGTCACATGGGGTACTTTCTTACCATGAAGGGCGCGGTGTGGCGCAGATATAGTTCAGTTTTTGTGGGAGGCAGAAATCGCTTTGTCTTTTTCAGGGTATCCTGATGTCTTATCAAATCACCTGATTAACGAAGGTTTCATGATTTATATTTTTTGTTTATTATATATTGAATTATAATGGTGATTAGTCCCAAAATGGGGAGGCATTTTTATCGAGAAGGCTTTTTGTCATATAATGCTCGATATCAACATGGAACGTTAATGGAATTAATATAGAGAAAATTTTCAATTCAGAATAATAAACAAAACACTTGAAGAGTAAAGACGTCATAATAATACCTTCACGAAACTTCAAAGTCGGTATGTCTGAAACAACTCTACTCAGTTAAGTAAAAAATCCTCACCACAGTAATTATATATATAATCTTTTCTCTATTATTTTATTCGTACATTTCACATACAATTAACATAATATCTTTATGCAAAATATATAATATAATTTTAATTTCAATCAATAATTATAGCGTAATCTTACCTGTTATGCTATTATTCATCAGTAGTACGACAATATTTTACATTTATATATCACTATAAGCATGTTTGTATTGGGGTGTGTAAACACCCCAGGGTACCCTCCATTTCGGAAATCCGAGTTGACTAATGCAAGGTTAGTGAAATTAATTATATTAGAAGCGTTTTACTATCATGTAAGCAACGATTAATAATAACTTATAAGCGTTGATAAAATAATTTTTTCTCGTTTATAATGCTTTTCTGTATATATATATATATATATATATATGTGTGTGTGTGTGTGTGTGTGTGTGTGTGTGTGTGATGATAAATAAATAATATAAAACGTTTATCAATCTAGCATGTTTCACTTTTATTAAAGATTCATCATAGAAAAAGAAGAAAGATTTTCTGATATTTTTACTTTTGTGCTGCTTGATTTTTATTGGTTAATTAATGAATATCAAACAACACAAAAGTGAAAATACCAGAAATTATTTTTTCTTTTTCTCCATATCTCTTTCTCTGATAAGTCTTTAAGTGAAACATGTTAGATCGATAATTTGCTCCTATTTGTTTTTGTCTTATCATTCTGTCGGGTGCTGATCCATATTTTGTATTTAAGATATCTCGCTGTTTCGCTTAATAAAATCCGTTAAATGTTAAAGCTAATTGTAAAACATATTTTTTAATTTTTTCAATTGGAAGATGTATTTGACGACTAGAATCGACCAACACATATTTTCTCGTCTTAGTTGACATTTTAAAACGAAATTATTTTAACTATAATTGCTTCTATAGACAAATACAAACTCGCATCTTAGCTATAGTTCGTGTAATAATAATTATTTGGTCTGTCTGTCTATCCCGAAAAGGAGATGAGACGTGCCAGTTTGCAAATTGCCCGAGATGCATTTCATTATGAACAACTAGAACGTTGATTAACCTTTAATGTTTCACCGAAACACCCTTCATTTTTACCGGGGTAGATGAGCCACTGTCATAAATTCAGTAAATATATGCTTGGAGAGACACCTCGCAATGAAAAGCCGATTCTCTCGTTGGAGATGTCAATTGTTCCCGAAATTAAATAATGAAACTAGGCGTCATCCAGAAATAAATATATCCGGTAAAATCCTGAATGATCATTCTTTGATACGTTTCACTTGTCATTTAAAAATAAACAAGAACTGATACTTTCAAGGAGTCACGTTCGTAAGAATTAAAAAAAAATCTCATTTGAATCTCGTATAAAGTATGGATACAGGATTCAAAATACGCTAGATGTTTCTACTTTTATTTGGTAAAATTTTTCAGAGCTCAGAAAGAGGTGTACATTTTTTCTTCAAAATCAATTTGACTTCTTTTGAAAACATCGAATTACTGATGTCAGAATTTGAGTTGCGATTTTCGCTTTTACTTAGCTACGTTTCTAACTACGAATTATTAAACAAGCAAAATATTTTGCAATCGCAACACTGTGTCGTTTATATGAATGCATCTTGTCTCATCTCAGTTTGGAATGAAATCAATAAAGTCGGAATATTTCTCATACCAGTCATTCGTCGAGGACAAACGAATCATGAAATTCAATATTTCTGAATTAAAGCAGTCACTGTTGGTGTCACAGAAAGTGCATTACATCAATATAGAAATATTTATGTTAATTTATGACGAATAGATACATTTTTAGTCTTATATATTTATATATTCCATTGGAATGATCAAATAAGTAGTCATCGCTTTAATATGAAGGGATCATATTGGATTTGCTAATGCCTCATTCAGGTTATTCCTTCTAATAGAGTTTTGTATATATATATATATATATATATATATATATATGTATATAATATTTATTCACAAATTAATTTTATGTTATAATATCACTAAAAATGTAGCTATTCTGTTTCGACATTACTTGTGTCTTATCAAGAAAAATGACAAGAGAACACACACGCATATATATATATATATCAATAAGAGAAATTACAATAACAAACATTTATATATATATATATATATATATATAAATGTTTTTTTCTTATAATTTCTCTTATTGATACATATATATGTATGTATTTTATCTTACCAATTATTTAAACATTTTGTCTTTATTCTTATTTATTCAGGCTTTTTAAGCTGTCATAAATTTAAATGGATAATAAACTTATTGATTTATTTAACTGGATTTATGCCTTATTGATTTATAAGCAAAGATTGATTGTCAGACAGGAATGACTTACATGTGTGCTCATACTAGTTTTTTACTTAATCGTCAAGAGTGTCGATTACCCGACACCAATTGCAATAAAAGCTCCAAACGGGTGACATGATTTCGTTAAAATGTCATTTGTTCATGTTAAAGTAGGTGTTTTTGGTATCGTATTTATCTTCAGAATAGAAAAAAAATGTACCTTTTTTTCTTTTTCCTAACATATGTTTCTTGAGATAATTAAAGAAAACTGATTCCAAATCAAGTAATTAATTCAAGTAAAAAAAATCATTTCATACACACAAGTTCACTCAGTGCGGCCAGGTTTTTAATTTACGTGCTCATCTACACGCAATTGTGTGTATTGATATGCAATTGTATGTGTCTTGTCATTCATCTTTAAACAGCTGCACCGCTATAAGTGGAAATTAATGGAGACAGGAATGAATTGGGGTTATTATCCGGCCCACAGTCTAACGGTACTGTCAGTTTTAATTAACAACATGAATATCATCAGTTTATAAAGAAACTGATTTAATAATCGAAAACTGATCAGTACTCGTAGCAGTAGTAACACTGGTGTTATTTGACCCTGTGAGAGACGTAGTCCGTGACCGCTAATTTCTTATTTATATCAACAGCAGAATGGAACACTTTTGGTGGTTTCGATGATTCCAGTAAACGATTTATTTCTATGAATTGTTGATAAACACATCATTTTACTGGTAAACAATTCTATGGCCATTGATTGATTAAGACCAATATTTGTATTTTCTCAGAAGATTTTGGCATTTCTCAATTGATTAGTTAATGGATGGACTGGAATGCCTAACAAAGGATGGGGCCACGAAAAGACTGCACACAGACATATATATATATATATATATATATATATATATATATATATATATATATTTGGAAAGCAACTTTTCTTTTAAGTATTATTATTCATTAAATACGGCCGACAAGGATGATTTAATCACTCTTTTATTGAGGTTTGCTAACGTTTTACGTTTTTTTCAGGAGTTAAAGAATATCAAAATTGTCAATAGTTTATATTGTTTGAAGCACTTTCGGTCAGTGCTTTAGCTATTTTCAAAAGTGTTGTATTTGGCATATTTATTTTTCGGAAAACGTGTAAAGTTTATTATAGAAAATCGAAGACCGCTAAACCGGTCGTTACTAACGAATATAACCGCACTAAATAAATACTAACAAAAACAAATATAATGTACCAACATCTATGCCCAATACAAAACTGTGTTTCTTGTCACAGGTCTTGTCGGACATACTAATTAAGTTTACGCCTTACATGTACCTGTCGAATTAATGTGCGATTAAAAGCATTTATTAACCCATAATTTAATAGAATCCCTACGGAAAATTCTAGTTGATGAAAGCAAAACTCTTTTTAAACTAAATAATCCTCAAAATCATATTATTAAAGAAACCCTATTAATTAAGTGCGGTCCCCCTGCTATAAATCTAACACTGTTCAGTAGCGGAGATAACGTGTTAAGTGTTTTCGACCCTCACGTCAACCCAGCTCACCCGCGCATGGCACGTTACTACTTCAAACCGTCACTCTTCTACAAGGAAATTTCAGGGTAAAAATTACTATGTCGTACAGTACACAAATAATAACTTTACCAAATGCAACACCCTTGAAAATGGCTAAATAATTGACTGAAATCGCTTGGAACAATAAAACTATGGTCAACTTGTATATTCTTTAAGTTCAGAAAAATGGAAAACTCATTAAAAGATTGATTAAGTCATCCTTCTCGGCCATATTCAATGAAAGATGCTTAAAAGAAAAATTGCTTCTCATATATATATATATATATATATATATATATATATATATATATATGTATATATATGACAGGAAGACAGCTTTATAAACATGCATAGAACTGCAATTTTGAAATTTTGGATGAATTTTTATATCATTCTTGAATGTGCTGTGCTTAATAATACTGTAGTGTCTTGATGTTTTGTATGTAAACTTGGTTATGTATTTATGTTTTCGTTTTTTTTTTTTCAGGGTATTACCTATTTCTTATTGGATTTAAATAAAATCTAACACTTCACTTTAAAGGCTACCTTGAATTCTCTTAGCCACAACGCTTGGGCAGAAAGAAAATGTAAAGCATGCTCTATTTTTAGATTATTGTTACCTTTTGCAACAATATTTCAAGAAAATATTGATGATTTAGCCTTTAACAAAACCTCTCCACTGGATTTCGTTTGTATCATTCCAAGTGGGATTTAAAATTACAACATATTTATTGGTTGGTTGATGGTCATTACAACATGTATATTAATTGGTTGAGGAACATTAATAGATATTTATTGACTGGTTGATTTATTGGTTGCTGCGTGCTTATTGATTGGCTAAATTGCACTTCGAATTTCTGATCATAAAAGCTTCTTACTTTTACTGCTCATTTTTGCCTTAATCCCTGCAAAACTCAAGAATATTCTTTTCTTTTTCTTTGACAGTTTATAAAATACAGATTGAAAGAAACCAAATAAATAGTGATGAGATTTTAATGCAGATCTGTTATCTTTGCAAAACTGTCTGGCACGACCAGTGCCTTACCAATTAGGATATTGAAGCCAAACAGCATGCGGAATTCAGATTTAGTCACATAGCTGCACTATTCTGTCTTATCGACAAGAAACGGAAAGCAAATGTAACTCTCATGGAAAGCTTTTTTAAAAACCCACCTGCTGATCAAGTGGTCGTAGAATGTACAAACGACCCGAGTGTTGCTTTAAAAGTTACACCACTTGTAGTCAAAGATTAATAGTAAATTGCGTGAAAAAAGGAATTTAACCTCCGATAAGTCCGAGTATATGTAATTAGATTATATATATATATATATATATATATATATATATATATATAGGTCCGCGTTTTTGTGTACGTGGACTTATAACCATACATATGTATGTATGTATGTATGTATGTATATATATATATATACATAAATATATATATATATATATATATGAGTATATATATATATATATTTATAGTTACATCAAGTAATAAACATACATATGAGGGTACACATACGTATAGCATTATTATTCAAGCGTTAATAACACAGTGCTCAGTGTAGTATGAACCAAGATATTATATATATATATATATATATATATATATATATATATATATATATATATATCAGTTATGTATATGTAATCTGAACGAAATAGGTACGTATTTATGTGTTTATGCACATATATATATATATATATATATATATATATATATATATGAGTTTATGTAAATGTTTCATGATCCTTCACGCTCAACAATGATTGCATGAATATGTTTCTCGAATAAATTCTATATTGTTTGGAAATGATTATATCGTTCTAGATGTATGTAAAAGCTACATTCGTGTGTGTTTGTGTGTTTGTGTGTTGTAAATTAGAAATAGTTGTAGTTTATGTTCAAGTTCCACATATTAATGTGTGTCTTTGCGAGTATTTACTTTTGTAAGTTAAAATAATCTCAGTGCAATGCCACTTGAAATCGCTAAAAAGTCACCCTGTTTTTTAGTTTCTATGCGAATGTCGTTTTCAAATTCAAAATTAATAATAGTTTTTTTAAGATAGTTTTTAAACAAAGTTTTGATTTTCGATATAAGGATCCCATTAATCGAAACCGATTTTATATATATATATATATATATATATATATATATATATATATAGTTTCATCAAGTATCGACAAACTGTATAATCATAACAAATGTTCTTAGAATTTCTCAGAATTCTTGTTTCAGTTTATCAATCACGTGAGATTTCATCAGCATTTTCAAATTTTCCGGGACTTTGTTAATCGAAAATCACAAGCACTTCCTTGTTTTGTTTCTACCATGCGTTTGGTAATGGCGAAACAGTTCCATTTCATTCAGACGTTCCCTTGGTTTAAGTTGGCGCGTCCGTTGTCATGATTGCAGTTCTTTCGTCCTGTAAAGGTGTGAGTGGAGCTAGAGATAATGTCTATTCGACTCACATTCCATACATCCATTGTACTGAGCGTGTGTATTTGTAAGCAGATATTCCTGTTATGTATTTCATCATGTAATCCTTGTTTTATATGTGTTCTTTAGTATATGTGTACAATTTGCTCAATTGCATAAAAGTGTATTGGAATTGAGAGCAGATTTATTTTAGCAATTAAATGCTGGTTTTTCTCCTTTTATCAACAATGTATTTACTAAAGATTCATTTGCCAAAAGTTAAAAGTGATATATATATATATATATATATATATATATATATATATATATATGTTTCACCACAAATATCCCAACTCAACCTATCTTTTGGGGTTATTGTCACTGAGAATAGAGTGTTTGCGCCACTTCATAAGCTCCAAAATAACGGAAACGACTATGGAAAGCGTCAAGTCTTACGTATAAAAACGGTTCATGAATTCCTCATTTCGTCGAAAGATTTATAAACATTTTTGTTTTGTTCTGCCCTTAATTTTTTGAAAACCGAAATTTTCAAAAGATATTTTAAATTTTTTTGGCCAATTTCTAAAGTATATAAAAAGATGTCAATGGAATATGTTTTAATAATAGTAAACAAAAAATTAAAGAGTAATGATTTACACTAAAGCAGCAAAAATACACCCGTGTGTAAAGTCCTGCTCAAGATGTTCATTTTGGCCTTTCTGGCATAGAACTTTTACACTGGAATAGATACCCATCAAAAGATTAGTTTTAGGAAGGATAAAGTATTTGTAAATATATATTGTAAAAGCTATATTGAATAGGGCGCGAGTTCTAAATATCTATTGTAAACATAATATAATTAATAAATATATATTGTCAAATAGGATAACTAGCTAAATATGAAAAAATATAATGTACTATAAGATAGATAGATAGATAGATAGATAGATAGATAGATAGAAATACAGAAACAGAATGAAGTATATGCAAATATATATGTATTGATAGATAACAGATTATATATATATATATATATATATATATATATATATACATATATGTTTATATTACTAGGTATGTGTCTACATAGATTAGTATATATGAATAAATTGAGATAGATAATGTTGATGCTGATATATATATATGTGTGTGTGTGTGTGTGTGTGTGTGTGTGTGAGCGCGCGCGTGTGTGTGTAGAGAGATAAATGAGAACTAACCGAAATTATGTAAATATGAACATAATGAGATAGATAGATAGATAGATAGATAGATAGATAGATAGATAGATAGATAGATAGATAGATATTCAAACTGATAACTAAGTCTAGATAAGTATGACCAGCCAGAAATTACGTAGATTGATAGATTAAAGATGGGCAGCTTATTTTTATATACTCAAAACCAATCAATTTGTAGATGTTTCCAACAGTTTTTGGCAGCCATTTTTGCTAAATACTCTAAAAGCATTCTGCTGACTATATTTATTTAAATAATTCTTTATGGTTTGCAGGTGGAAACTATAATTTATGTTTTACCGTGAAGTTTGTGTCATTGTCTTTGATCTTTCCTTAAGTATATGAATGTTGTTTTATAAGTGTTTTCTTTTTCCTTTTATACTGAGAAGAACCAGTCTGTTGTTTCTACTGACTGTCTTCCTCTTTATGCAAAGGAGTGTGTTGCGCATGCGTGTTGTCATTGTTATAATTTAGTCTCTCAAGTTTATAAAATGTTCAAAAATGTGTGTGTATGTTTGAACGCTTCCATGTCTACGTGCATACTAAAATAATGTGATTTTGTTCCGTGATGTGAAGATGCGTGATTAAAGTGCCATGCATACTACATGTCTGAAGTTTGCACAACAACATCGAACATAAAAACTGTGATGCATCGTCGTCGTCGGATTTGTCCGTCGTCGCCATTTTTGATTGGTAAGCGATAGATCTTTCGTTCGGCGATTTCAGTTCGTGGCCTCGTCATCCATTACTGGTGATACCATAGGTGCCTGCCTCGATATCTAAGCATCTGAGAAGAAGAGGAGGAGGAAGAGGGCTGTTGGTCAATGGCTGTTTGGCGAGGAAGATGTGGAACAGAAGCTGTTAGCGGTGGTTCACGGAGCCCCCATCTCTCACAGTCCGGGCGTCATAGCTCTGAAAAAGATGCATTCACAGTCGGACATTACCACGCATCCCAAAGGAGAAAAATTCTTGGCGTTTACAAGGTTGAAAAAATTCTCTTTGGATGTTTAAAGAAAGTTGAAACTACCACGAACGGATTAGAAGCAATTAAAACAGTGTGACACGCGCTCGTTCTTACTTACATACACACACACACACACACAATCACACACAAATAGCACATGTGCCTTTGATCGCTTCTCATTAGCTAGAAAGAAAAAATGTCTCACCGAATGATATAATCTATAAAAAGAAGATTTAAATAGGCAAAAATAAAATTTAATAGAAATGCAAATTGATGGGTAAAGCATACAGAGAGAGAGAGAGAGAGAGAGAGAGAGAGAGAGAGAGAGAGAGAGAGAGAGAGAGAGAAAGTCCATATCATTATACTAGAGAAGAAGTTTTACCTACAAAAGCTTACAGTCATCTTTAACTCCTCGCCATATACGTACATATGATGGTATTTTAAAACATTGTGCATACATTGACAGAAATGTTAAACATTCAACCAGTTAATTACAAAATCTATACATATATACAGATCGTTCACACTTATCCAGGTTTATATCACGTACACATTTATAATAAAACAAACGTCTTGAAATTCACATTCAAAATATTTTTCACACTCTTGCACACACACACACACACACACACACATACATATATATACTCACAACTCTTTCTACAAACTATATTTATAAATTGCTACTTTTGAAGTCTACAATTTTTGTAGGTCATTGGTAAAAATCAAGACAATGAAATGAGAAATAAAATACGTTCTCTTTATACTGCTTTTACTATATATACATAGATTCATCCGCAGACAGATCTGTTTCGCTGTATCACGGCTCATCAGTAGGGTGAGACATTCAATTGCTTTTACCCAGGATTGAAATCCGACCGAACTGGCGATTCTACCTTTAAGTTATGGGCGCTCGGTAGAAGGAGGCAAACTTTTAGCGTGTTATATATGATGTATTCATACACCAGTAGTGAGAGTGTTCTAATTAATTACTGAATAAACAATACGTTGATGCTAGGCAACCTACTGTTTTTTCCAAGTCTACCATTCTTCCAGAGTGCTCAAATAGTATAGAGAGCGTAAATAGTATATATATATATATATATATATATATATATATATATATATATATATATAATGTCAAACTAATATGCATATTAATACATACATACACACAAGAATACACATGGGATATTTTTATGTATCAAGATCAATTTTAGGGTGATGTTCATGTTGATGCGAGTATACAGGCGCACGAGATGCGAGGTGGGGTGGGAGCTGAGAATTTAATTTTTTATTTTTTTTTAAAAAAATATTTTGTCTACGTAGTCTAGCCAATTTAATTTAGCGTCTTTACCATTTGTTTATGTCTTTAGCACTTTTGTTATTTGGTATCCCAGATTGTGATGATTGATTTGTCAAGAAATCTGCAATGTTTTAAAAAGTAGACGTAAATTTACACACACACACACACACACACACACACACACACACACATATATATATATATATATATATATATATATATATATATTGCAATAGCTTATTATTTGCAATAGCTTATTATTGCAAATCGCCTGAAGATACCACATGGTAGAAACCTAGGTCGCATAATAACTTGTTTACAAATAAAGAATATTCAAATGTTCTACAATATAATTGTATTCAACAGTTATTAACACAAATGTGTACTAGTCTAATTTTACTATGACCCAAAAAATAAGTAATCATTCAATCAATCACACAATATATATATATATATATATATATATATATAGATAGATAGATAGATAGATAGATAGATAGATAGATAGATATTAAATAATTTCTCTTCAAATAAGGGGAGAATGCCAGTAGTACGCTGAGTGTTACAAAGAGAATGAAAGTGGGAGAAAAGACTGGGTATTGGAGGTAATAAGGAAAGAACAAAAGGTGAACGAGACCCAAGAAGATAGAAGATGGCGATTGACATTGCATTTAAGTTTTTGAAAATTCTATTTATCATGGAAGCATGTGAACTGTGGAAGTTCCACAAGCAGAAAGTGAGGGAAAGAAACTATTCGAGTAGAAGTGGCGGTTACAGTTGAATATTTCAACGGTAAACGAGTGAGATCTAGATGCTAGTCTAGTCGGAACATCATGGGAAAAGGCTTGTCAGAGCAGTTTCCATGAAAATATTTGTAGAAAAGACAGAGAGAACCCACGTCCCGTCGGTGAGAAACTGACTGAAGTCGAGATGCCAAGTCAGGATCGATAACATTGCAGATCTCCGAGATGACTAGCAGGAACATCAAACTAGATATGACAATAGCATTCAAAGCACAGACGAATAGTAGATTTATACATGTCCAGAATAGACTCAGACAAGAAAATATTTCTGATACGACACAGTGACCCGTGTGTGGAGGGGTGTATGTTAGTTACTATGCGATTAATGCACTAACTTTCTTTGTTTTCAGTCACACATTATTATTTCTTTTAGACAAAGTTAATCACATCTCGCCGGCTGTTACTTTGTGAGTAGTAATATCTGAATGAGAACTTTTATATTTGATAAAACGACAACTGAACTGTGCTGCTTAAACGGTATTTTCCCCTATAAACAGGTTTCGTAGAACGTTTATGGTTAGTTAGAATTCTGCCAAATGGCATACTTTCTTTATTAAGACTCTCGAATTCACAGTCGGTAGAGGCAATACTTAAAACAAAAACAGGTCATTTTTTACAAATGCGCGTATCCACTAAAATATAACGTTCAAAGTAATTTATATGTGTAGATATGAAATGTGTATCAACCTAATAAATTTACATATGATCCTAATAAATTAAAATATCAACGTAATAAATTAATTAATATATGAATTAAATTAATATATATAATAATAAATAAATTATTAATAGATAATAATAAATTTATATATATATATATATATATATATATATATATACAGCGTAACGGAAAAGTAAGTCCCCATTTAAAATATTACATCACGCCTTAGATCTTGGCTACCTAACTCTCCAGACTCTATCCTCTTGATTATTATAAGTGTGGCACAGTTGAGCGAGAGGCCAACAAAACTAGTAACTAGTAACACCAAAGATCAACTGAATGGAAGGTTTATGGCAACATTCACCTATTTAAAGAATATGGATTTTTGCGTAATTATGGTAAATATGTCTGTCACAATGATATGTTTGTGTTATGTTCATTTTTGAAAAATTTAGACAATTTATCCATCTCTTCCTGTGTGTATAATTTCTGTATATATATATATATATATATATATATATATATATATATATATATATATATATTCCTGTTTCGCTGTATCACAGCTCATTAATATAGGTATATATATTTATATATATTAATGAGCTGTGATACAGCGAAACAGGGTTGTATGTGGACGACATTCTGCTCTCATTACGATTGAGCTCTCTAGAGAAAAAAAAAATTTAAAAATGGTTTCCACTTATGCGATATATGCGTGACTCCTCAGAAATGAATTGAGTTCTTTCGGTGACTGGTGTGTGTATACACTGCTTATATACAACACGTTAAAATATCCATTCCCTAATGCCATGCGCCTATGGCTTAGGGAGTAGCGACTACGAGTGATATCAAATCGGTCGAGTTTCGATCCCGGCCAGAAGCAAGTGGCTATGTCTAGCCACATGTATGAGCTGTGACACAGCGAAACAGGCTTGTATGTGGATGACGAATATATAGATGGGGTGCCTGAAAAGTTACATCCTATTTTAAAATACTTATAATTTAGTAACTAAAATTTTTATAAAAAAAATAGATATGAGAAAAAGCGTTTAGCATGGATTCTATTCAAAACTTGATATGGGCACCAGATTTAGCTACCAAATTCTCGAATCACCCAAAAAATGCGTCAACTGATTTCACCAGGAACTCATGTTCAGTCCGTAAACGGCGAGGATAATCCAAAAAGATCAACTTAATATAAAATATTAAGTGTTATATCTGTATAGAGAGCTCAATGGATGTTATCTAGAGCAATATGATATTTATAAAGGAAAACTCAACACGTCATTTAAATTTGTTATAAATTATAGTTCATTTCAATAAGCTAAATTAGCTCATTTCATCAGACACCAACTGAAATTACGCCAATGTCTCTGTCCTGACTCTTTTCTTATTTTTATCTTCAGTTAAAAGAAATGATTATTCCGGTAAAACATTTTTGTACCAAATGTAACGAATATTGTGTGGCCTGATGAAATGAGCTAATTTAACTTATTGAAATGAATTATAATTTATAACCAATTTAAATGACGTGTTGAGTTTTCTTTAATAAATATATATATATTCCATGTATATATAAATATATATATATGTGTGTGTGTGTGTGTGTGTGTGTGTGTGTGTGTGTGTGTGTGTGTGTGTGTGTGTGTGAAGGGAAGATCAGCTAGTTTCAAACTTTTCCGTTTCTGTTTATAATCGCCTGACTAAACCGAAAATGTCGAAACCCTGGTAGCGTAACAGGCTGATCTTCCCTATCTAAATATCTAAATGCTCTACCTGCTGAATCTTTCTTCAGGCATGCTTTGAGCACTTACTAATGTAACTGTTTTCGGGTTTAATTTCATTTAAATCTAACCTGTAATACCTCAGTATGTATATATAGTCGTGTAAATTGTCCATTACAGTTTACAAAATTCTGTCTACAAAATTCCCAACGCTTTCATTAATCAACTATATCCCCTACCCACCCCAATTTTTTCAAAACTCTAACGGTCAATTTACAAGACTTATTCCCTTATCGCTAACCCCCACCAACATCACACACACAACTCGCCAAGTATAAGAAAAGAGGCTTTCCAGCCCTTTCCACACCACCTGATGAGACATTGTAATTTCAATGTCGAAACAAAATGTACACTTTGTAGTGGATAAATAAAATTTGTACATGTTCTAAAATATAATTTGTATAAATATTCACAGCTTTATATTATATATCGAGCACTGTTTAAATTAATGTTTTGGACATTGTAAATTTTTCTCCGTTCCTTATTCACTCGGATATATATATATATATATATATATATATATATATATATATATATATATATATATACGTATGTATGCATGTGTGTGCGATGTGTGTATTGAGAATGTCACAAGTAAGATTGATTTTTTATTCACCTAATGCACTTGTTTCAATTCACGAGATATATATATATATATATATATATATATATATATATATATATCGTGAATATATATATATATATATAGAATATATATATATATATATATATATATATATATATATATATATATATCGTGAATATATATATATATATATATATAAATAATATATATATATATATATATATATATATATATATATATAAGTATGTGTCGCCATTGAAATAAATACAAATTACAATAATTCTAAATATAAATATAAATTACAATAATTATCCTATTCCCCCAGTTAGTCCCGATAAAAAAAATGCAATTTTTTTTTATATTTGACCTATCAGTTAACTCCACACTACTTACCCTGCAAACCTTAGCGTCAGGCCACATACCTCCCACTACTAAGAAAGAATTACTACTGGCTCCGTGCCTCAGCCCATCCCAAAGAAAAAGCAATACATTCCAACCCCTTTTTTACCTAAACTAACCTCTGGGTTTAGAATTTTTTCCTTCTCTGTCTAGAAGGGGTCTAAGAATGCATGCCTTAAAGTGACATGTTGATAATGGCTATTTCCCCACTAAGGTTTATCTGAATTTACAGATAAATAAAGAAATATATATATATATATATATATATATATATATATATATATATATATATATTAATAGATGCTATTAAGATTTAGAAAGAAACAGACACATCCGGATAGATTACAATTTTCACCCATCTACAGAAATATGAACAAACACATATTGTTTAATTATTTGTTTGGCAATGTGTTGTGGCAGTCGGTGAGAATATCAACCATAAAATTAAAGTAAATAGTGTCGTATTGTTATAAAAGCACTCTTGATAGTTAAAAGGCCAAAGATTGTACACACGCATAAACATTTACATTTGAATAATTACGTACGCTATGTAAAAGCCATTGAAACTGACTTAGAAGAAGCGGTTGACATCTTTCATTGAACAAAAACATATGTGTATATATTTTTATGTTTGTCGCATAAATTACAGATCGGTCAAAGCTTTGGGTAGAGACTACTCTGAATATGGACATAGATAGATAGATAGATAGATAGATAGATAGATAGATAGATAGATAGATAGATAGATAGATAGGAAATAAACTGAGGTAAGTAAGTAGATAGATAGATAGATAGATAGATAGATAGATAGATAGATAGATAGATAGATAGATAGATAGATAATGTAACATTTGTGGATAGGTGTGCTCTCACAGTTTTTTAACTTTCGTCTAAATGTTATTGTCTCTTTTGACATTGTTATATTCATAAAATAATTTGGCATAATTATTTTGACGTGAAGATCATTTGCCAGTGTAAACTCGTCACAAATAATGTTTCACAATCTCTTCCATAGTTTGCATATTTGTGCAGTTAAATGGCCTATGTCAATACAAAGAAAACAAAAAGATTCATCACGGACGCACAAAAAACAATGAAGTCTATTATCAACTCTACTTGATTTTTTTCTTTGAACTTTACACGGAGAAACGTATACATAAACATGTACATTTTACATGAAACCAGTTTTATTTGCGTGGTCAACAGAGGCTTGCTATTTTAAATTAAGTTTATCAAATTTATACAATATTAATCTATCAATTGATTTATATAGTTTCTAACTGGACTTGTTTATATTAATATCAAGAATGACAAAAATAAAAAAAACTACAAGCAAAAATACACCAATTCTTTTACTTGAGCCGTTGTTAATTTAAGTTAAACAAATTTGATTCTCATCCCAGTAAAATGAACGTGTTATAATTTTCTAAAATTTCTAATTAACCCCGTTTAATCAGCTAAAAAATGTTAATCTCAGCCTTTCAATTGCATACATTTTATCAGTTTATCAATTTAAGCCTTGAGGTGTTTATAGATTTATTTTGAAGGAGACAGAATTATCCACGTTTTCCTCTTCGGCAAATGAGCTGGAATTGGACGACTACATTTAAAAAATTTGTATACAGCCAACGTTTTTTAGTTGCCTTTTGTTAGTTTTTTACGATAAAACTATTTCTCATTAAAGCAAAATAAATAAATAAAATAAATAATAAAGACGAAATATTTGCAATGTTTGTTTCTGGCATTTACTAAAAAATACAGTCAAAACTATCAGAAGTTTGTCTAACGGGAAACCAAATTCTATGTACACCGGATAATTTTCATCAAACACACAACAAATCACGCTTGCCAAAAAAAAACAAACAAACAAAACAAAAAAAAACAAACACTGTGGACAGAGTATGTGGTATATTCACACACACACACACACACACACACACACACACACATATATATATATATATATATATACATATATATACATATATATATATATATATATATATATATATATATATATATGCTGTGAACGTCCATGTTTGCATCAAGCCTCTAATTTAATTTTAATATGTAAGAAAATATTTCCTGTATGCTTGATGCAATATATATATTGATTTACGCATACATGAAATTTTCTTAAAAACTAAGAATTCGTAAGTCCGTAGTTTAATCATGTAAAAGATCTTTACTTCATACAAGAGACTTTATTATAATCTGTCTTACTCAATATTTTAAACTAATTAATTGATTAATATTAATTAATATTATTCACATATATTGACCGAAAAATGAAGTAGTCAATAAAATTGAATTGAACGAATTAATTCTCAAAATTCATTCTCAAACTGCGGATTTATTAATGGACACTAATATATATATATATATTTCTGAAAACTGGAATGCATGCATATATAGTGAGTCTATCAGAAAGTTCCCGGACTAGAAAAACTATTCGATATTTGATTTCAGTTGAAAGAGATAGGAGACTTTTTTCATTTTCAAAATGTCGAACTTTTTTTAAACATTTTCGGCGTTTCAATGGCAATTCATAATTCTGAACACTAGTAATCTCTAATCAATATACTCCTGACATTGACACGTTCATTACATTCAAAGAAATTTGGTTCAATCGAGTGAAGTTTTCATCCAAAAGCCTGTCGACGCACTGCAAGTCTATCGCTGGTATAGTTGCCGAGATTAGTAGAAAAAGTGATGTAGGCACACTGCTAGCCATTGTTAGACGTCATAAAGATCTCAGGGCTGTTTTGCTACAAGCTTACCAAGTAAGTACCATGAATATCATTGACAGACTGACTCGGTTGGCTGGGTATCAAAAGGCTCGCATTTTCATTGAATGGTGTCATCACATCACGTACAGCGCGGGAACTTTCCAGTATCAACTCATATATAAAATAACTGAAAGAAACATGCTGGCATGTGGATTTATGTTTCCAAGCAAACAGATGCAATACATGCAACAGTAATTATATACATAAAATCAACAAAATGAAAACAAGAAAAATATACATACATGCCAAAAATCTGTTCTAATCTCCAGCCCTATATATTAGACGCTCGACTCTAAGGTCATGCTCATTTGAAGCAAGTTATTTTGAATCCAATCTTTTTAACGATAATGAGTTTCACATAGATGGTTTTATTTTGATTTGATATTGCTGGTCATTCTATCTGGTTGAATCTTCAGTGGACGGTTTATGAAAACGAATAATTTAAATCAGGTTAAGAGAGTTTCCTTTGAGCACAATAAGATATGGAAGTGTATTTTTTTTATTTTTTAATACATTCAGTAGAGTTGCTTATTATTTTTTTTAAAGTTCTTCCATTCTCGCATTTACTGATGTTTATTTGATGAGCAGTTGATCATCTGTTGTGAATATGTTGTACACAAATCTTAAAGCCTGGAATTCGATCAAATTATAAATGAATTTGAAAACACAACAAGATCTGCATATTTATTGAAGTTTGTAGAAGTATGTCGTATGTCAGTAAATAGCAAGGATAATATCGATATCTCCCGTGATTTAAAATTCCATCCAACTATTTATTTCCAGTAGAATTTCTCGTTGTATCATCAGATATTCATTACAAAATATGAAGTTAATAAAATATTTAATAGTTTTACCACTCATGTATTTTTCTTTTTGTCAAATAAAAAATGAAGCTTTTCTAAAAATTTACTAAGAAAGTAAAAAAGAATAGACAACACTCACTCATGTAAAGACAACTTAAACAACGACAGCAAAAAGGAATGCGGTTTATATGTAAACAAATTATGACAATATTATTGAGTGATATTTTGTTCAAATTTTACGTGGTACGTAAAGGTGTTTTCGGATAATTCAAATACGTTTTTCATTGTAAAACCTCCCTTTTTATTTTCATAAGATTATCACACAACATCTAGCATTCATGACAGAGGTTTCTTCGGGTCTACTTACTCTTTATTTTACCATAATTCACTTCAGTTGCAAACAGTATTTAATCACCAAGAGCAAAAAGTGACAAAACAAAAGTAACAAAAAAAAAAAAAGAAACATAACAACAAAATTAACAACAAAAGTAAACAACTAAAATAACAATATTTCAATAAGCACGAACCCCTCCCCCCAAAAAAAGGTTAGGGACTCAGACGTTCAAATCCAAGCAACACCAAAGCAAAAAGAATTCTTAGTTTTTTCTCATATTTCTTTTTTTTTTAATAAGGACCACTTTAATTTCAGTTAATTAATCGTGACATAAGGTTTTATGCAATTCATTTCGTAACGAAAGGAAAAAACTATTTTCTGTTTTTTTTTTTTTAGAAATTGTACAATATCGAAAAATGACAAATATTTTAGAAATCATTTTAACCAGTTCAATATAATTATATTTTATCCACCTATATATATATATATTATTATTATTATTATTATTATTGAGTGTCTTGGGGTAGAAATTTATCATTTATACATGTTTGGTTTTGGACCATCTAAATATAAATATATAGCAGAAATCAATAAAATGGTCCGAAATATAGAAAAAATAAATAAGAAATCCTTTACTAAGGAATTTTCGTTGGTCTTTAACCAAACTTGTATGAATGTATCATATATATATATATATATATATATATATATATATATATATAATTGCGAATACGTGTCTGCATCCGTAGGTGTAAGTGTGTTTGTATTATATATATATATATATGTGTGTGTGTGTGTGTGTGTGTGTGTGTGTGTGTGTGTGTGTGTGTGTGTGTGTGTGTGTGTGTGTGTGACTTAATGTGCTCCTTATGTATTAACTGATACCGAAAGCGGATAGTGATTACGATCGACGGTTGGAAAAAAACCTGGAAGACTGTTTGCTGTTTGCTGTCCCGTGTTAATGAACACGGGGTCAGGTGTGCGTATCAGGTTTTCTTGGATACGAACGGTTTTTCCCACCTAATTACGTTGAAGATTCTAATCCATATAGTGGAGGTGTGGTAGGTTCTAGCTGGTGCGATAGGTCCCTCGATCTTATTTTACCGTCAGGATGTGAGCAATCACAGCTCTTACCAATGCCAAATGCTTTGTAACTTTAAACATTATTTCGTTTCTTCATCATGCGTCAGGCTTGAAACATTTCAAAAAGTTGTTAGGTAATCTACTAACCATTTCCGTCTTGTTTTCAATGTGTCTTAAAATGTCAAATTCGTCAAGCACACTTTCCTCTCTATCTGTTCTTTAATTTTCTTTTTGTTATATGCATAACTGTTCTTTTTATTTCCATTTACTTTTAAGCATTCTCACCTTAGATACTCCATCTTAGGTATTATTGGCATGTTTCTGGAGAACCGCATGTCGACGCCGTAAGTCTCCTCTTAAACAATGGAGAAACTGTCTAGTATTCACTACCTAAGAGGAGGATTTTTATGACTTAGCAATCGGAAATAAACTCTTATAATAAAAATCAATACAATATCATCCCCTTGAAAATGGTTAATTAAAAAAAATGTGATGCTCTACCAAATATTCAAGTGGTTTCTTTTAGTGTATACGTTCACTCCCACAATAAACACACACGCATGCAGTATACATTTATTCGAACATGCACTAGGATATACACATTAATTTAATACAGTTCGAAGTGAGTGGGGAGAGAGAGAGAGAGTAAAAAAAGAGAGGCATGAAAACTAAGACCCTTTATTAGAAAATCTGTAAGGACATGGTTAGATTAATTTAAGGAAATATCAATATGCTTATTTTATCTTGGTTCTTCTTCTATGTGCCCTGTCCCTTCAGAACGTAGGCGATCATGGCTTTCCTCGTTTCCCTACCCATGGTGGCTCTGAGCACGCCTTCTCCTGTTACACCGTGCAATCCTCGTTCTTTCATCCACCTGATTAGGTCCTTCATATATGTTATCCGTTGCTTTCCCCTTTCTCTTATCTTGGTTAATATACTTAAATCAGAATATGAGGAATATAAGAAGAATTTGTTGGGGGCAATTATAGATCAAGTGTGAATATGAATCCAACAGAATGGTAATATGTTTTGAATTCTATGAGAGATGACACATCCATCGGAAGTTTCGGGAAAATATATATTCAGGTCGGATTTAAATCCATTAATTTCCTGTAACATTGAACGGACGCGTTATTCTTTCTTGAATTCAAAACGCCAGTAACGTCGGTTTAAAAACGTCGAATGTACGTAAAATATGACTGACCAATGAAAATCAAACAATACAAAAATAAAAATACAGGAATTCCTTTCTACCTTTCTTTTTTTTTCTTTCTTTCTCCATATCTCATCCTTTGATGAAGATTTAATAATTTGAAACATTTTAGATTAATAAATATTTTCTATTTGTTTTTTATCTTACCATATATATATATATATATATATATATATATATATATATATATATATGAAAATTGAATTCAGCACCCAGAAGCGACTGTATGTTTCATGATTAAACTGAATCCTACAGCGATGCGTTTAAGCATGAAACAAACTGTCGCCTCTGGGTGTTGAATTAAATGTCCAGTTTTATATGTTTATATACGCTCTACCAATGTAATTAATTATGATGTCACTTCTAGAGAAAAGAATAATATGAACAAGATGTTGACGATTCCTATTATTTCAAACAAAATGTTAGGAAGGAAAACTCCATCAATACTGGAAAGGTTGATAATAGCTACTGGGCTTAAAAAACTTGTTTTCCTGAAAAATTGTTTTAAAAGAAAGATTTGATACGTTTCAGTCGAGAGTAACACAGACCGTTTGACCAATAAACGTTTTCTAATAAAGAAAACTGATAGTGTTACCGCCACTGTTACTATTAACGATTAATTTTCTTTTGATATTTCGACATGATTAATAAACGCAATGTCTTGATTTATTGTAATAATTAAATTTCTATATTCATTATCTTAACTTGCGTACCATATTTATATTTACTTGCGAGTTAACATTTTGTCTTTACAGGCCGTTCAGGTAGCTCTTCAAAGTTAGAGGCTTGAAAAAGAGAAACAATGCAAATATTCGAATTCCGTTTTTGTCTGTCACGTTCATTTCCCGCCTAAATGCATTTAGCAAATCCCTACATCTCTAGTTCTTTAAACGTAGATAGCAGGCAGTCTAACTGAAAGACAAATTTGAACGTAAAGGCGGGTGTAAGACAACAAAAAACCTGTCGTAGACCCGGTAAAAGGTCCAGCAAGAATAACACAGAACAGCCAAAATAGGAAATGACGAATATATATTAAACACGGCAAAATACAACACTTTGAACTTTGTTAGTAGAATAATAATACGGTTAGTGAGTAATACTAATAATTCGACCCTCGAACTGGGGCTCGAAATGGTCGTTACGGTATCAGTGTTTGTAGACGACTTTCGGCTATGTTCACGGCGTTCTCCTCAGGCTATCTACTAGCTACTCCCTGTATATGTAAATATATAATGTTTCTGTCAATTTTATTTTCACTCAACTAACAAAATAACTGTAGCATTTCTGTAACGTTACAAAGAGTTTGCAAAAAAGCCTTTTGTAGTGTCTCGACATCAAGTACGAATCTTTAACTTTAACTTTACAAATACGTTGCCGTGTTAGATTAACAGAAAATGGATACTAAATCCCTGAAAGATGCTATACATAATAACACATTCATAATCGAAATCAGTGCTTCTCAGCCGCTATGCTGCGACACACTAGTGTGCCACGCGACTCTCTTAAGTGTGACGCGACATACTGTCAAGGCGCGCGCGCACACACACACACACACACACACACACACACACATATATGTATATATATATATTTGTGTGTGTGTGTGTGTTACGGAGAATACCGAAAATTAACGAAATGGTTTTAACAACCATCATTTTTAATTTTTTTGTTTGAACATTTTTAATTGATACTCGTATTTAAAATCAGAATATCTACTCAAATACGAGTATTGATTAAAAATAATGTTTAAACAAATAGATTATATATATATATACATATGTATATGCATACATATATTTATATATGTATATATGTGTGTGTGTGTGTGTGTGTGTGTGTGTGTGTGTGCGTGTCTGTGTGTGTTTTTGCGTGCGAGAAAATATTGTAGTAAAGCAGAGCGTTAGTATTTAAATGAAATTAATAAATATTAAATGAAATTAATAAATATTAAACCTTTTCAAATAATTTTTTTCACTATTCTTCAATTATGTTATGTTATATACTTTGTTTTAATATTAATTTTTTAAAAGGTTTTTAATATTTTAGTTTACCTTTTTAAAATTTTCCTTTATTTGAATAAATGAATATTAACCATTTTTCATATAATTGTATTCAGCATTCTTTGTTTAATTCAATTTTTTACGAAGTTATATTCAATTATAAATTAATATTGGCGAAGTTTCCCTCATGCAGCATTGAGCATTTGATTTAATAATTTTCTAATTTTTTAAAAGTGTATTGCTCAGAAAATTTTGCTAAGTGTGCCATGATATTTTCTTTTGCTTTTAGGTGTGCCGTTGATTAAAAACGTAGAGAAACACTGATCTAAAATACTAATTCTCAATAATAATAAAAAAGAGCAATTAAAAGTTATACCTCCTCTACATATTGTTAACTATTCTAATGCTACTTGAACATTGCGGTAATTTTCAACTACAATCTTTCTTAAGGTTCTCATAACGTTGTGACAAAGTTCGGGAAGAGGGGTCAGTTTGTGATTAGGAATATAGTTGATTGCTACGTTAAGATAAAGGCGTTATCACATCGCACATACATCAGCACAAATGCAATGTCTATGGAACATTGTATGAACGTTGCTTTAGCGGGTCAATTAACGTTATGTGTTGTCTTGACGGAATAACGACAATGACAGTATATTCTTGAGAATGTCACTAGTTCATTAGCAAAGAAACTCTTATATATTTGAGATTATTTCAAATACATTGGCTATATTTTTGCATATTTCTGATGACGAAAAGACGTGTTCGTTAAGCAAACGAAATACGAACGTTAACACCTGAATCTAGAATTACCAGAATTCATTTTGTTTTACCTAAACGAGGGCAAAGTTTGCTTCTAATTTTTAAAAAATGTCCAGGTGAGGAATTAATGAATCACACTCATTAGTCTTACTCTTTAGCAGCTTCTGAGAAACATTGTGTTGAAACCCGTTTTCGATTTGGCGCGTTTTAATAAAAGAAACCGGATACGGACCAATTAATTAAGTGCCATACGTTATAAACGCTTGGGCGATCATGTCTCGAAAGAGGACAAAGTTCCCGCAGTAGGTTACCATTACTTTCTGCAGTAAACTGGTTGCCAGTCAAGGCTACAGAACCCAAGCTGTCCTGCTATTTCACCCAGAGCTGAAGGGAAAAACAACGGATTAATACCTTACCAATGGTATTTGCAGGTAAATCTATGCAACGAATTCAACTGAAATTTGAACTCGGCTCTCCACTTTCTCTATCCAAGCCAATGCTTACTGTACCACAATACAAATATAGATACTCATGCGAAAAGGAGAACGAATTTATTTGAGAATTTCTGATGAACAAATTAAACCAACGTTATTTTTGTTTCAGAAAACTGAAGTTTAAATTAAACCATTTTTTTTTAAATTGTTCGGACTGTTGTCTTCATTTTTATTGTCATATTCACGAGACTTTGACCGTTGTACACTCCGATTTTCATCAGTTGAGCCGAGCTCTTTAATTTGATCGCTAAGTTAGAAATAAAGGGTTGGGTTCCAAATTCTAGTCACCTGAAAAAGGTCAAGCAACAACGGCCGAAACGTCGTGAATATGACAATAAAGATGAGGACAACAGTCCGAACAATGTAAAGAATATAAATAACTCATCTCAGAAATATATAGAATAATCAATTTTTGTTCAAGATTCTAAAATTGCGTACCTGGAATATAACATTGCTTTATGGTTGTCAGTATTTTTTCGGTTTATATGAATTCTGCCATTCCCGCAATTGAATCCGTCCAACTTTTTGAACGCCAAAGTAATGGATCGGTCCATGATTCTTATTGTAAAATAAGTATTGATCTATTCGATTGACTTATTGTATCAGCTTGAAGATTAAAAATACGCCAACTTAAAATTTTTAACAAAAACAATAAAAATGATAACACTAGTTCGAATAATTTATGGAATTTAAAAAAAAATCAGCTGCCCTCTCACCCTATCGTCTTCTCTCTCTCTCTCTCTCTCTCTCTCTCTCTCTCTCTCTCTCATTCTCCTTATGTCACCGTAAAAAAATGAATTATCTCTTTACGTTGACAATTATCTGTAAATGCTTTTTTTTAAAGATTTTTGTTGT
>JBBBDQ010000525.1:2772500-2787500 GCA_037127315.1 Ascarosepion bandense | reverse complement strand
AACTTTTGAATATTTTCCATTTTTGAACGAGTTATTTTGCTACCCAGGTTTCTACTGTGAGTGGTGTCTTCGGGTGATTTTTAATTACTGATTTTACCTTATATCTTTTTTCTTTTTAAAAACGTTCTTGTAACGGTGTTTTATTTGAACGTTTACGTGGCAAGGGACTTTAAAATAAAACAGTTACAAAAGCGTTTTTAAAAAGAAAAACGGTAAAATCAGTTATTAAAAATCGCCCTGAAGACAACACTCATGGTAGAAACATGGGTAGCGAAATAACTCATTTAAAAATGGAAAAAATATATATATAGATAGATGGATGTGTGTTTGCGTGTGAACACATTCAAATATAAACATGTATACATGTGTATACACATGCATATAGTGTTGTGTTGTGATAAGGTTTAACGCCAATGTTGTTGTTTTTTCAGTGGTTTTACTGATAAGATGCATTTTTGGCAAGCAGTTTTTTGCAAAGTACTCGATATCGGGATGGTGATAAAAAATTGATAAGCACAAATAATTTATCACTTTAACTGAGCAGGTTCATGCCGACTTCAAAATTTTATTAAGACATCGTTATGATTTTCTCACTCGTAAGAACTGCTTTGCCGCTGGTTTACACGACATACACACATACACGCACATACATACATACATACATACATATATATATATATATATATATATATATATATATATATATATATATATATATACAGTTATTTTAAAAGATTAGCTAAACATGAGCATACTCGTTGAAAACTGCCCCAAAAGTTAAGTTTTATCGTCAAAATCTTTATGTTGTTATTAAGAGGATTAACTAAAGTTTACGGAAGATTTTACATGTTTTTGCATTGAAAAATAATTATTTTTAAATTCTTTCAAAATCAAATAATTTTCGGATTCACAAATTAATAAATTAATTTTAGAAATATTTATTTTTAGAAATTCATGGTAAAATAATCAAGTTTACAAGTTAACTACTACTTATTCAGTTTCATGAAATTTTGAAAAATTACTTTTTGTACCGCTTCGTATTTTTATACGTTATACGCAGATTTCCTTGGTCAATTTAAAAATCAATTCTTATTTGTAAAAAAGGGCACCAAGTTTCTGAAAATTGCCTTTGAATCGTAAAATATGAAGAGGGAAGAAAACGAAGACATTACTTAATAGAAAAGTGTTTTTTGATTTTATGAAAAAGATATATTATGGACACTATTTTCTTAAGAAAATAAATTACTATGCGATGAATAGTGTATTTCAACGGTGGTGCTTCCAAATATGTTATAACTCTCTACTAACGGTTATTATATAATTTCTAAACTAATTCCAACGGTACTCCAACAAACACTTAATCAGCACTCACTGGGAACTCAGAGTATAAAGGCAGATTGTGACACACGATCAGGTTTTATGTAGGGTTTCTGAGGGCGGACACTCGAGCTAAAGGTCAATATTTGCTTAGCCCTTACATACGGGGGACTGAGCACTAAGCCTATCTATTCTTCTCTGTCAGTAAACAGTGCCACAACTGAGAAGTCAGAGAGCCTATATGTCTTTCTCAGCAGTCTCTCTCAAAATACGGAGCCTTGACTGAGTTAAACTCTGCTCTAAGGCAGAGAGCTAATCTCTCTTTCTCAGCTGAGCCCTAGTCCTTAGAACTTGCCCTGACTAAGTCGTTTTCTGCTCGAAGACTGAGAGCTTCACTGTTAGCTTCGATTTCGTGTTGAACTCTTTTCCTGAAATGTATTTGAGTTTTTTATTTGAGACGTCTTGATTCACACATTTGTTTTACTGGATGTGTCTTATTTATTCCACAACATCACACCCGATTTGAGTTGTTTTTTTTTTCTTTTGTTAAACATTTTATTAATACCTCATCTTTCTGGTGAGTTTGCCACGTACTGAACTTTGTAGTTGTTTCATTTTCCGCTAACCACTAGTTTTTCCGTGTGCTTCTTTTTTCTGATACTCATATTTGTATATATAACGGGTGTTGGGAAGTCAAAGATATCATACAGAATTTGCATATGTTCTCCATTTCTTGCGAGCCTTTATTCGGCAAAGATTTTGTTTAACTGAACCTTTTGGGTTTCCATTTTTCTTTCACTATATTAACACTTTTGTTCCGATTCGTGACATTATTCCACTGTCTTCTCTCATTTATTTTGAACATCTATATATCCTGTAGAATACGTCTCCCTCATTTTGAAAAAAATATATTTTTTGTTATTTTTGTTATCCATTTTTATTATTTTTTGACCTGGTAACAACTTGACAAACACCGATTTAATTTTTCTTGCGAACATCAATTCTACCGGTGACATACCTGCCGGTGTATTGGGATTCAACGTTATCCGGTATATTCTCAAAAGTTTTTGTAGTGCTTCTTCGCTCATATCTTTATTACTTGCTGTTTTTAAAGCTATCTTAATTATACCCACAAACCGTTTAGGTTGTTTTTTAGAGCTACGGTAGGGTAGCAATATATTCAATCGAAAATATTTTACAAAATTCTTTAAATTAAGATGTATTGAACTGTGTGCCGTTATTTGAGATTATAGCATCCGGAATGTCATATTGTCAGAAAATGAATCGTAGAATTTTTTTTCTTGCATTTACAAATTCCCACTTTTTAAAAAATACCACCATATTATTTGATTCGTTTTTCTATATACAGTCTTCAACGGAATATTTTTTGACTAAGGTTGTAATTTCATGTTAGGTGATTTTGCTACCTCTGCAGGCTTTTACTAAGTTTTCAATATTTTGATCCATTTTGATCTATTATACATAACTTTTCACAATTGATATCATCCTTGAAATTCCCAGATGTCCACTATGATATTCATTTAATATCCGGTTTTTAATATAATAGCTGTTACAACTCATTATGTAAGTACATTAGTACTCCGTCACATAGCGAATAAGCATTCAAGTTTAAATTCCGTTCTAAAAATCGTCTTTCTTACTTTCTTTTAACAGTTCTTTTCTTCCCTTTTCCATATAAACATGTCTTTTTCTGTTTTTACTTGTATTCCTTCTTGGGTAACTGGCAGTTCGCGTACTGCATTGCATATTATATTTTTAATTTCTGTCTCACTTTTTTTAATGCTACAATAATAGTATCCACAAATGGTTCAGTATTTTGGGTATCAATCTTGATAAACCATCCGCATGTCCTAACTTTTTGGATGGTTGGTATTCCATCCTAAAATCTCAATTTAATAAGATGTTACCCCGGTGTTCTAATCTATTCGCTATATGCGTAGGAATTTCATTTTTTTAACCAAAAATTGATAATAGAGCTCTGT
The DNA here is from genome assembly GCA_037127315.1 of Ascarosepion bandense. Classification (NCBI taxonomy): domain Eukaryota; kingdom Metazoa; phylum Mollusca; class Cephalopoda; order Sepiida; family Sepiidae; genus Ascarosepion; species Ascarosepion bandense. Next base: position 2,784,180 of record JBBBDQ010000525.1, on the reverse strand, counting down.
GGTCTGTTTGTAAACGAAAACTTCTGCCGTGCATAAATCTGTGAATATTTCCCCCTGCAAATATTATTGCTAACGCCTCTTTATCGATCTGGGTGTAATTTTTTCCAGTAGTAGCGAACGCGAAGCTTGTGCGACGGCTTTCATGTTACCATCAACATTTTTATGTAAAAATACCACTCCTATATCAAGGTCGTTAGCATCTAAAGTTAATACGATCTCTGCATTTCAATCGTAGTGCACTAATGATAAGTCTGACCTTAGTATTTTCTTGATTTCTAACGAGCGCTCAAATTGAAGCTCTCAAATTCTGCATATTAGTTACGTAGATTTCATAATAATTTGCTAGTTAGAAATGCTTGTAGCCCAGTAACGAATATTCTTAATGGTCCGTGTTCTCGACGGATCTGGTTGATAACCATTTTTGTCAATCATTTATCCAAGATATTTGACTCTTGGCATAAACAGTTCGCATATTTCCTCACTGAGTTTGAAACTATATTCTCATATTTTTAAAAAATTCTTTTTAAGTGCTTGATATATTTTTCTTTATTTGTTGAAATATGGCAGGAGCCACTTTTATCTCAAAAGAAAATTAGTTGAACTTATGCAATCCCTCTTGCGTATTTATAGGTATTAATTGTGAATATTCTTTTTCAACTTTTATTTGCAAATACGCCTCAGAAAGACCCAGCTTTGAAAAAAATTTCTCTGTTTAATTTTGCATTAATTTTGTCTGGACATAGGAATGGGTAATTATGTGATTTCAAGCATTTGTTTAATTCAGTCGAAAAGTCAGTACAAACACCAATTTTTTTTTTTTGTTACCCATTTTGAATGGTCAATTTCTTCAATTACACCCATTTTTCTAGGTTGTCTAATTCTTGATTTGATCCAATGCTGCGAACGAAACACTACATTTTGATTTAAATGCTGACGTCGATCTTTTTTGTCCTTTGAAATATTGCTTCGACTTCGAAACACAAATCATCCAGCAGATCATTCGGAAAACATTTTTATAATTTTTCCTTTAAATTTTCACATTGCTTTTTTAAAAGCTGGTCACGTATCTTATTATATTTTTGTAGTAAATGTTTATAGGTAAACTCTATAACTCAAATGATTGCATCTGGTCATTACCAAAAAGTTTGTTGTATTATTTTAACACACATGCTTTAGCTTTTACACACTTCTTAGGCAATGACACGTTACAAGTCCTTTCACCAATAATAAATAATTTCACTTCGTCATTCGTTCAATATTTCTTGCAGTGTTGGTTTTTTAATCTGTTCTAGTTTTCTTAGGACTCTAGAACATATTTATGCGTCTTTTTTCGCCATTAACATTTGAACGAAAATTAACTTTTCAAACATATCCAGAGTCAGTTCCTTTAATTTGAATCTTTCACACTACTTTTTAATGATTCCAGCATATTTGACCAAACCTTTGTCTTCTTTTATAATCAGTTTCTTATACTTCCAACGAGTATTAAATAACGATCCTTTCTTGCTAAAAAATTAATCAGAATAGTTACCGGTTCTTCAAAGCAAATTTCTTTGTAGTATAAATTACAGTGTTTCTCATGCTCTAACTGTGCTAACTGCTAAAAGCCTGCATTCTTCTCTGTAAATTTACTTGTATCTTCTGAAATAAGCAAAACAATTCTTTCCATCAACTGAATTGTATATGAATTCAGCTGTATCATACGCCACTGCATCTGGAGTGAAAGAAATTGACGAATTTCCCATTTTCTTTTGAATTATTTTGATTAACGTTTGAGTTGTTGTTTCTGGAGTTTCAGAAAATGCTGTTGTTACTGTTGCTGTATTTTTCTGACTCGGGCTAATAATTCTTCTATATTCAAGAATATCCTGCTTTTTGTTTCTTTACGCACAGCAAAGAAAATATACACCCACCTGGTTGTAATTTTTTGTCGTCACTGTTATTATATGCGCCACAGTATAAAAAGATATTTTGTCCTACTACGTAATACGTTTTGATTCTTCGTCGCCACCGTTATAACTCTTTACTAACGATTATAATAGAATACCCCGACTGACTCCAAGGGTACTCTATCCAGAATCTATAAGTAATCTCTCGAGACTCTAACACTTCACTGTTTTTGAGTGCTTCATTTAAGGCGTCTTGCCTTGTTCATTTATGTTGGGTTATTTTACCACAACAAAATATTTACTACTTATAATACAGTGTGCGACAGAAATACCTCCCACATAATGTTAATAAATTAGAAATGTTGCCTTCATCTAGCTAATCTTTTACCATTGTGTGGTAGATATTTCTAGGAGGTATATGTGGGAACTATTCTTCACCCTGTATATAAAAATTGATTTCACATATATTCCAAATATATATTCTAAATACAGTGTCATTTTACATGTTTTGAAAATTATTTGAATATAACCGATTATCACCTCGTTTTTAATAATGAATATAATCATTAAAAAAAACATGACATATATATTTCTTCCCTCTGTGTAATGGAAACTTTCAGTGGCCCTTGTTATATATAGGCAAGCGGTTTTTGTAGCAATGTGCGGGAGAGTGAACATTATCGAAAATATGTTTTACTTAATTTTGACAAATATAATATTTTTTTAATTATATTTCGGACTAGAAAGATGCAAACGATTAAGATTAATAAAAATAATTATAATTCTTTATTCCTGTTTTTAGATAAAAATTGCTACTACTTTATTACTGCTTAATCTATTCTATATTATTGTTTTTGCAATAATAAATAATAATAGTAATAATAATAATGATAACGAACACTCAACATGAAAGTGATTAGCTCAGTAATTGTGTCTTTACCAGGAGACAGTTCCAAGTGCTATTTTTTTAAAATTTCGATTTGTTACAATTTGGGTAAATTAAGTTCGAATTCTTTGCTGAATTTCAATTGTGAAAGTCTCTCTCTGATTTTCTCCTCAGCAAAATCAGTCAATTGTTTAACAAGGAAGTGATGTGTGAATATCCTGAACTAGTATAACTACAATACACTTGTATATCGTTATAATGGGGCCTCACATCAGTGAGGGTGGTCGGTGTGCAAGTGAGAGAGGAAAGCCCCGAAACGGTGCACATTCTCTTCTGATGACCACAATTGAAATATAAATTCGAAAGGAACACAAAAAAAAAGGATTTCGATAAAGTTATATGCCGTAGAGAAGCTCGGTGGAAATGTCATTGGCATGAGGAGCACTACATATTCAGCTCGCTTCAGATGAGTTTCAATTACTTTCCACTAATTTTCTTCTTCTTGTCTTTTCAGCTGGTTACATGCATTCTTCGCCTTTTTGTTGAATAGTTTGACTATTTCTAAGCTTGTTTTAATTGATATAAGTCACACAAATTTATAGTGAGGTTTTAAATAACTTCGTCGGATAGATAATTTCATATAGATGCCACGCATAGCACTAAAACACGCACAGAAATATCTAAACTGTCAGTTTTATGCAACCGCTTTCTCAGATGAATGGCTTAAAACAGTTTTCAGCAACTGAAGCCTGTAGGTCTTAGAAAGAACCACCCTTCTTCGAGCTTTGTAGAAGCGTGCTAAGACAAAGAACTTTCCCATATAAAAAGAAACGATATCACTCGAGGATATTCAGCAGTAGTAACAACTAAAACGGCTATCGCATTTAACTCGAAGATAAAACAATAACATAATCAAGACTTTGACATTATACTTTGATTCAAACAAAATGTTAGGAGAGAAGCCGCCGTCAATGCTAGAAAGAGAGATAACAGCCATTGCTTTTAAGAAATCTATTTCCTTAAAAATCATCGTTTTAATAGAAAGGTTTTACCAGTTTCAAACGAAAGTAGCATTGATTTAATCCATAAATATAGAATATTTTTTTAAGGAAACAGCTAATATTAGCATTACCATTTTTCAAACTAACAAATTTCCGAATCTTTTCATTAAACTATCTTATAGTGAATTTAATATTTTTCCGTTCTTTAAATGTTAATGTATACTAACTACGCACCGGTTTCGTGTGTATATTATTTAAGGAATATCCAAATATTGAAAAAATCACAGACTTACACGAAATTTTGTATGGCCTAAAACATTCTTCGGCTGCAAAAATAAGTTTTTTGTTCCTACATCGTTGACACTTTAACATTTGTAAACCGTCGTCACCAACCAACAACAAAAACAAAAACAATTTTCAAAAGCAAATACAAGTAATAAAATGAATAAATATTTAAAATAAATTCCTGCCTCAGACTAAAAGACTTCTTTCAGTTGCAAACTTTTGGTTCTTGCTGCGTGAATTTCAAAAAAATTATAAATAAAGACAGAAAATCATACTCGCGTACACACAATGATTGAGAAACAAGATCTGAAATTTAAACACGCTTTTTTTTTCTTTTAAATAAAATAATGAATAGAATTGCATCAAATAACAAAACGATGCTTTTCAGTCAAGATTTTAACGTTCTGCAACAAACAATCATATATATATATATATATATATATATATATATATATATATATATATATATATATATGGGGTGTCTCAAAATTGTATACAAATTTTTACTATGTATAGCACAAGTCAAGTTGCTTTCTCTTCAGATTTACGCATCAGCATTACTAATGTCAACCAGGTCGAGAAAGAAAGAGAGCTCACCGTGAAATGCTACTGGCATTACGAAAATGCAGTTAAAATTCAAAGGCGGTATCGAAGAGAGATTCTATCAGATCTACCCACGCGGCTTACAATCTCACGAATTAAAGATAAGTTTAAATTTGACGGGACCGTACACGACGTGCACATGAACCTTTCTGGAAGACCACGGATATCAACCACCCATTGTGAGAGAAAACATTCCATCAAGAAAAGGGTGATGGAATGTTTACACAGAAGCCCAAGAAACCTATTGCAATTTTAATTGCTGCCTGTGATTCTATTACGTCATGTTGTCATTAATGTCTGGATAATAATGGACACCATTTTGAAGACATGCGATTAGAAAATTTGGAAAGTATGCAGTTGTAACAGATTCTGTATTTATATGCATTGTTTAAATTAGATGTTCTTGGTTCTTGGTACTAGTTCCTTGAATTATTTCTTGAGAAAGCTTCAAAATATGTATTCATTTCTGAGACACCTTTTATAAATATATATATTTAAATTTGTGTATTTAGGCAGCAAATTTTCTTTTATACATGTCAGATTAAATAAATTGCAAACATTATGTTTGCTTATTTTTAATAAAATCCGTTCATACTCACGAATACTCTTTCGCGTATTACAATCAAAAGATGTCAGAAATGAGCTGTAACAGATGTTATTTTCATTCATTTCTCAAGTTACCCAAGTACTTTCCACCTCTTTCCGAGATCATCTTCAGGGGTAAGAATTATGGTAATAAATGTAACCGAAAAACTGTGTTGCTAAAATTTTCTACTTCAAATATAACGGTTGACAAATTGCTAGAGTTCATTAGAACGTGAAAATTATCCAAAGTGGAATTTTTTATATATATTATAATGTCATGGCCATGCACGTGTTAAAGCATGAAAAAACAGTTTTTTTACAAACATTTTAAACCATTACTACAGTATTCATAGCTGATTCTATTAATTGACGACTTAAGTGTTTTAATGAGTATTGCCTCGAGAACCTCTAGTTTGCTTTTGTTGTTTTCTTGGTGTAGGATAGTTGTATTACCATAACGCACACCCCTGAAGATGATCTCGGAAAGAAGTTGAAAGTACTTGGGTAACTTGAGAAATGAATGAAAATAACATCTGTCAACGTTACAGCTCATTTCTGACATCTTTTGATTGTAATACGCGAAAAATTATCTGGAAGTATGAACGGATTCTGTTAAAAATAAGCAAACGTAATGTTTGCAATTTATTTAATCTGACACAGATATATATATATATGTATATAGCTTAATGATGATCCACGTATACTGTCTTAATATGTATAGGAAAAACTACTGAAAACTTGTAAGTTTAAAAATGTATTTTTTGACAGTATTTATTTATTTCTATTTTTATATACATATATTTGATATTTCAGACCGGCCTCGGCCTTTCATGAGAAACGAATGATTTTAAAATTTAAACTAGGAACGTTCGTCGTGAGGAGTGTCTGTTGCGAGGTGTTTACATCACGTGACGTAGAAAGCGATAGAGTTTGTAGATATTTTTAAAAACGTAAACCTAACTGTAATAATACTTTTAAATGTTGTTTAAAAAAAAAAAATTAAGTGTATCTAAAAAATGTTTAACTATTGAAATATTTATAAAGATTCAAAATACCTAAATCCCAATTTAACCCTATCCTATATGTATTTAATTTTAAAATCCAGTATTTTAATTTCTTTCTGTGTGAGTATGTGGAACTAAAATCGGAATCTGTCAGTAAAAGACGCGAAAGATGCTGCTCACGACGAACGTTCCTAGTTTAAATTTTAAAATCATTTGTTTCTGATGAAAGGCCGAGGCCGGTCTGAAATATCAAATATATATATATAATAATAGAAATAAATAAATACTGTAAAAAAAATGCATTTTTAAACTTACAACTTTTCAGTAGTGTGTGTGTGTGTGTGTGTGTGTGTGTGTGTGTGTGTGTGTGTGTGTGTGTGTGTGTGTGTCGTAGCAGCTTCGAAATAATTTACGTTTGTAGCTATTATAAACTTTCATTTGAGTGTGTATGTTATTTTTCTTTTTTGAAAGCATAAAAAACGTTTTTAATAAAACAGAATAAGAAAACAGAGAAGTGCAAAATATATAATACTGGCTTTGTTTATCGGCCGCAGTAAGCGAAGCAAGAACTAAAAATAGAATTTTATAAATATATAACGTTATATAACACAGCCCTACGCTATAACCAGTAATAACAGTTTGAGGTGATGATGCTGCGACGACGACAATCGTCTTGCATAAAACAACAACAACAACAACGAATACAACAACAAAAATAGTGCGGCAAAAAAGAAATGTGAACACAATTTTTGGAAAGATCCAGCTTTTGTAAACCACGCCCAAACCAACCACACCGACATAAAAAAAATCAGTTTAGTTACATATTGTATCGTTCGCTCTCCTTAGTGGAGATTTTTCTGGCCATATATATATATATATATATATATATATATATATATATATATATATAGTTTTTTTTTAAATTTCTCTTTAACCAATGTGTGTGGCAATGTCTTCGCAGTAGCCATTTATTCCTTCTTTTATTTTCTTTGATCTTTTTTCATTTACTCTTTTCTTTTTGATAGGTGATCGGACAGGAGTGGGTGAATAAGGGAGAAATTATATTTCTTTCTTATGACCACCTCCATCTTCAATTACAACTATCATAGTTGATCGTTATTAATTAAGGATTTTTCTTCGTGATATACAATTCTAACATATCTACTCAGCTAATTCGACAGAATGATTTTCATTCGCTGTATCACAAAATATTATTATTGTCATCATCATCATCATTATAGTAAAATTAGTAATCAAATAATTATGCATTTTATAGATATCACAGAATACAGTTTTGAAATCGAGATTAAATATTTTAGTTAAATTTGATAGATTCTAAATATCAATAGATCCCACACTGCCCTTTATATAACAGCAGGATTTATTAACAGAGAAAAAATAACGTTTGATAACTGAATCATATTATTATTATTACTACTATTATTAATATTATTTACAGATTCATTGATGCTAATAATTTTATCTGTTAGCAAAATATGCATGATACATTTGTTAGTATGTTTGCGCTCAATACAGTTTGATTCTTCGACATTTTATTGTTGCACTGATTACTTTCTGTGAAAGTAATTTTGACAAGACTACATGATTATCTCCCGTTGTTTATTTTGTTATAATACCTTTTAAATGATATAAAGTTCAATTTTTTTTTAAACTCCGCTCCGTCTTTATAAAAATTAAGCCCCAGATGAGTTATCGTAGATGTACAAAATACATTTGAATTTTTTTTTCATTTTTGTATTGTTCTTTACTATTCTGCACATCTTTTATCGTCCCGCCAATCGCCAAGGTTTTCAGTAAAAAAAAATATGAAAAGATGTGTTTAAACATCAATTAATTTGTTTTATTTAAGTTTAAGAAAAGGGTGACAACCTTTTGACTTAAGATTAACAGTATTTCCACAGAAAAAGAGTTCCGTAGATTTTACATACATACATACATACATATATATATATATATATATATATATATATATATAAAAACAGATTTGAGGTGGATTATTTTTCTTTAAAGTAGAGGGATTTAGTGGGTAGAAATGAAAGCTGAGTGCTGGTCTGAGTTTTGTTTATTTTTTATGAAATATTCCCAGTGAAATCGAAAGATTTCTTTTTCAAACACATAAAAAAATAATTAGATCAATTTACAGTTGAGTTGTCTAGTTGTATCCGTAATTTCTATACTAACAGAGTTTCTTTTATCGCAGATCTCGTGGAACTCATTTCCGGCTCAATGCTTTTCAGCCCAATGCATTCTAGCCAACTTTAATCTGCCCTGATTACTCTTTTATCTCTCCACTCATTATTAATGTTTCTGTTCTTAATTCTTGCAAACCCTCTAACCCCCTTATGTCTTAGTGGCTTTAGTGTCTTGCATTAGGTGATACAAATTAATGAAAAAGTTGAAGAAGCATGAAATAAAATGATTTCTAAATATAAATCCAGAATTTTTATATAAGTAAAACAGTTGAAACCATTCAAATAATTAATTTTCTCCTAAAATTACTTTTGTTTGATTTGGGTATTTCTGCTATGATCACACTCTTTAAAATGTCTGTATACAAATGCACTTACATAGTGAGATTTACGTCGTGGGCTCAAATTTCTAGCTACATGTTATGTCCTTAAGTGGCTATCTTTCTAAGAGCTGACGCCGGTTGATTCAGGGATTAAACAAGAACTGGTATTTCCACTGGAATTTGATTGTAAGCCGATTAGCTTAGTAAGTACAAGACCAAAGATGAGCAGCGTCAATGAGGCTCAAAATCAGAGCAGAATAACATACGTTACTAGTTTGCTATCAGTCCACGGTAAGGTATCCAGATGAGTCTCTGGATATCAGAGCTGGCGAGTTCAAAATATGAGAAAAAATAAGGCTAATTCAACAATTTAAAGATGAGCGAAAAATCCAAATATGATGCGTTAATCGTTAGATCTTATATATTTTTAGATAGTTTATTAACGAGTATGATCAAACAAGAAATTGTACCAAATAATGAGAAAGACACCAACATTTATTGACCTTTTTATACTTCTGAGATGAGGTAGTATTTACATCATTTACAAACTTTTGTCCTCATCTTTATTGCCATGTTTATGACGTTTCAACCGTTGTACGCTCCATCCTTCCTCAGGTGCTAGCAATTTCGAGCAGAACCCTTTATTTCGATCACATGTCCCAGTGTATATAGGCGTTAGTTAGTTCCGGTTACTTGACCCAAAGAGTTGTAAATCCAATGTTAGGCTACATCAGTGGTGAACAAATAACTTAGAGAGTTAAAGGGAGATTACTACGTGGCTACAGGAAGTCGTATCGCACATGCAATGAGAATAATATACCCAACATATTGAAATAAAAGGTTCGGTTTGAAATTTCTAGCACCTGAAGAAGCGTAGAGCATACAACAGCCGAAATGTCGTAAAAATGACAGCAAAGATGAAAGTAACAGTCCGAACATTGAAAATAATGTAAATATTTTATGATGTCTGAGATTCTGAAAGAAAGTGTCAGGAGACTGAACATTTGGTTGGGGAGACATAAAGCTTCTTGTAAAGGTAATGCATTTAAACAATGAATAATGGTTTTTATTCCACTGCCTTAATATATATCCTTGATGTCGAACATATATATTGTTGAAACAGCACCAAGACACCCGCATGTTACACGTTAAAATTTTGATATATTGTCTTGAATAGCGACTACGGACACCAATGTTTGATACTATTTCCTCCATCAAGTAGGACAAAGTAGATAAATAATAAGTAAATACAAATTATTTTTGTTTTCGTATTTACATGAAATTTTTTACGCTGATAAGTCTTTAAATGTGACACTTCTAATTCAATTTAGTTCATAATATATATATATATATATATATATATATATATATATATATATATATATATATAATGATCGGCTACTTATATCCGAACAAACTCATCTGCCAGGATGACACTCAATAGCTGTTTCAGACGTCTTCTTATCCATATTAGCGTTTGTTAATCACCTAGAGATCCCACCTGTGGTTTATAATGCCAATATGCTGAGCGGACATTAATTACAGATACTGAGGGAGAAGGTAAAGACAGGCGTAATCTAAGGTTTCAACAAGATCAAACCATCGGGCACATTAAATTGTCACTTCATGCGAGTAAAAACATCGACAGCTTCTGTTCTGACCACTTTTGTTTACCCAGTTTTACTTACTAAGCTTGGATCAAACCCGTGGAATGATTTTTAGGTATTTTCCTGTGGTGTCGATTCGATTTGTACTGAGGATTTAGCAACCACTCATCACGCGCGCGCACACACACACACACACACACACACACACACACACACACACACACACACATATATATATATATATATATATATTACAGAAAAGTGACAGAACACGTAGATTAAAAACCGACTGTTCAAGCATTTACTTTTATAAAGAGTGCTCGATACAGAGTAGAGCTTAATATTGTAATTTTCTTATTACAATGGTTTATAAAAGCATAATATCAATATACAAAAATGTTCGTGTTTCAGAACAAAATTGTTCCTCTTCAGGTGATATGTTAAAATTAATTGTGAAAACAAATTTTGAAAATATAAAATGAAATTCATATTAGATTTTTTAAAAACAATTTCTCCATTTTAACATAAAGCCTGAAGAGGAACAGTTTTGTTTTGATACATGAAAATTTTAGAATAAGTAAACAACAGGTAGGAAAAAGTGTCTTTAATCTGATATAATCCATGAATGAAACATTTGTTTAACTGGCCATTTTAATCTAAACCCAAATTTTATAACATCCTAATTATAATTAGTTTATTTCAAAACCTAATTAAATCATTAAATGAAATTACCTTCTGAATTGAAAAAAGTGTAAAACTTATAATTCTATATAATATATTTCAAATATATATGCAAATTATTTGGCTCAATATATGTACATATTTATTGGTGTAGAAAATCTTATATATATATATATATATATATATATATATATATATATATATATATATATATTTGTGTTCCCGTGTGTTTGTATGTATTTGGTAAATGTTCGTATTGATTTATGCATGCACACATCTATGAATTACTCATGTATGTTTTATATAAGTAAACATTATCATATATATATATATATATATATATATATATATATATATATATATAAAAATGAAGACAGACACGTTATTCCATGGTTAAGCGGAAGAATAGGCCTATTTCAGGCGAACCATCGTCAGCTTCCGTCTTTATTGTACAGAAGATTTTACACGCATCGTATAAAATCTTCTGTAAAATAAAGACGGAAGCTGACGATGGTTCGCCTGAAATAGGCCTATTCTTCCGCTTAACCATGGAATAACGTGTCTGTCTTAATTTTTACATATATTTGCTCTATATGTATTTATATA